>JAJHZJ010000120.1:13375402-13654336 GCA_023548195.1 Bettongia penicillata ogilbyi
CTGGACTTTGGAATTCTAACCCTTACTCCAGCTCTATGAAGACATTTTCCCTTTACACTTCTCATCCAGTGTAATTACTAGTTTTTAATGCGTTGTGACCTGCATGTGTCTACTATGTGACTCTCCCGTGTACTTTGACTGAGATCTTACTCATTATTTTCTAAGTTTATTTACATGCTTTTGTTGGAGAGTATTAAGCTAATAAAATTTCTTTTATAAGGAATGCACTTTATTATATTTTCTGGAAAAAAATGAATAGTGTTTTATTATTCTAATAACATCTAAAGCCAATTTTAAACATTCATTTAAAAAAATTTGCTTTCCAAATTTTCTTCTTGCATCTCTCCTCTATCTCCTCCCCAAATGGTAAGCAATTTGATATAGGATATATATGTACAATCATGTAGAACACATTTCCATATTAGTCATGTTGTGAAAGAAGAAATAGACCCTAAGGAAAAAAAAAACATGAAAAAATAAAAATAGTGAAAATAGTATGCTTCAATTTGCATTCAGACTCCATAGTTCTTTATCTGGATGTGGAAAACATTTTCCACCATGAGGCTTTTGGAATTGTCTTGGATCATTGTATTGCTGAGAAGAGCCTAAATCTATCATAGCTGATCATCACACACTGTTGCTATTACTTTGTGCAATGTTCTCCTGGTTCTGCTCACTTCACTTTGCATCAGTTCATGTAAATCTTTGGGAATTTTTCTGAAATGGGTGGGCATTCCCTCAATTTCTAATTCTTTGCCACCACAAAAAAAGAGCTGCTATAAATATTTTTGTACATGTGGATACTTTTTCCCTTTTTTATGATCTCTTTTGGATACAGACGTAGTAGTGGCATTGTTGGGTCATTCACAGTTTGATTGATCTTTGGGTTTAGTTCCAAATTGATCTCCAGAATGATTGTATCAATTCACAACTCTACTAACAACATATTGATGTCCCAATTTTTCCACATCTTCTCCAACATTTATCATTTCCCTTTTCTGTCACATTAGCCAATTTGATAGATGTGAGAGGAAAAAAAGTTTTGATGATTGACACTTTGTAATATCGTTTGAGATCAAATATAGCTAGATAACCTTCTTTTGAACTTTTCCCTTTGATATACTTGACCTTTTGTTCTTCCAGATGAATTTTCTTCTTTTATTTTTCTAGCATCTAAAATAAGGTATTTTTTTCACCTGTTTATATATGACTTAATTTTCGTGAAAAATTTTTTGTAACTGTATTACATTAAGTACGTTAGTACTTCCTGGGTTTGTGTTGTCAGGTAGACTCCCAAGTATTTAATACTGTCTAGAGTTATTTTAAATAACTATCTCTTGCTATTGGACTTTGTTGGCAATATATAGAAATGCTGATGATATATGTGGTTTTACTTTGTACATTGCAACTTTGTAAAGGTTGCTAATTATTTCCACTAGTTTTTTAGTTGATGTTTTAGGTCTAGGATTCTCCAATATACCATCATATCATCTGCAAGAGTGATAATTTTATTTCCTCATTGCCTGTTCTAAATCCTTGAATTTATTTTTCTTTTCTTATTGCTATAGCTAATGTTTCTAGTCAATATTGAATAATAGTCATGATAATGGGCATGCTTGCTTCACCCCTGATCTTCAGTCTTTAGTTCTTTGATTTATCCCTATTGCAGATAATACTTGCTGATGGTATTAGATAGATGGAAAGCTCCATTTATTCCTAGGTTTTTTATTGGGAATGGGTGCTATATTTTCCTCAAAAAGTTTTTCTGCATCTGTTGAGATAACCGTATAATTTCTGTTGGTTTTGTTATTAATATGTTCAGTTACACAAAGTTTTTCTGTTATTGAACCAGCCCTGCATTCTTGGGGTATAAATCCCACCTAGTCATAGTGAATTAACCTGGTGATATATTACTGTAATCTCCTTTCTGGTATTTTATTTGAAATATTTGAATCAATATTCATTAGAGAAATTGGTCAATAGTTTTCTTTCTCTGTTTTGGTTCTTCCTTGTTTAGGTATCAGTACAATATTTTATATCATAAAGGGAATTTGACAAGACTGTCCTTCACCTGTTTTCTCAAATAGTTTATAGAGTATTGGAATTAATTGTTCTTTAAATATTTTATAAAATTCACTTGTAAATTCATCTGGTGCTAGGGATTTTTTCTTAGAGAGTTCATTGAAAGCTTGTTCAATTTCTTTTTCTTAAATGGGACTATTTAAATATTCTATTCCCTCTTCTGTTATATCTGGATGATTTATAGATTTCTTAAAAAATATTCACCCATTTCACTTAGATTGTCAGATTCATTGGCATACAAATAATTCCTAATTATTGCTTTAATTTCCTCTTCATTGACAATGAATTCACCCTTTCTTTTTTGATGCTGGTAATTTGATTTTCTTCTTTCTTTTTTAAAAACAAATTAACCAAAGGTTTATCTATTTTATTCACCCCCCCAATAAAAACAGCTCTTAAGTTTTATTTATTAATTCAATGGTTTTCTCACTTTAATAATTCTTTTAAAAAATTTTTAATTTAAAATTTTTGAGTTCTAAATTCTATTCTTCCCTCCTTCCCTGCCTCCCCCCCTCCCTGAGATCGCAAACAATCAGATACAGGTTATACAAATGCAATTATGTAAAATATTTCCATGTGGGTCATTTTGTACAAGAAGACTCAAGTAAAAGAAAAAAATGAAAGAAAGTGAAAAATAGCATGCTTCAGTCTGTATTCAAATAATATCAGTTCTTTCTCTGGAGGCAGATAATATGCTTCATCATTCATCCTTTCAGATTGTCTTGGATCATTGCATTGCTGAGAATATGTAAGTCATTCACAATTTTTCATCATACAATATTGCTGTTACTGTGTCCAATATTCTCTTCATTCTGTTCACTTCACTGTGAATCTGTTCATATAAATCTTTCCAGGTTTTTCCGAAATCATCCTGCTTGTCATTTCTTATAGCACAATAATATTCCAGTACCATCGTGTACCATAGCTTGTTTAGACATTGTCCAATTGATGGGCATCCCTTTGATTTCCAATTCTTAAAGAGCTGCTGTAAATATTTTTGTACAAATAGGTCCTTTTCCCTTTTATGGATCCCTTTGGGATGTAGATATTACAGTGGTATTGCTAGATCAAAGGGTATGCACAGTTTTGTAGCCTTTAGGGCATAGTTCCAAATTGCTCTCCAGAATGGTTGGATCAGTTCACAACTTCACCAACAATACATTGTGTCCCAGTTTTCCCACATCTCTTCCAACATCCAACATTTCTCTCTTGGTTATTTTATTAGCCACTCTGATGGGTGTGAGGTGGTACCTCAGAGTTGCTTTAATTTGCATTTCTCTGATCAAGAGTGATGTAGATAATTTTTAATATGATTATAAATAGCTTTGATTTCTTTGTCTGAAAATTTTCTGTTCATATATTTTGACCATTTATCAATTTGGCAGTGACTTGTATTTTTATAAATTTGACTCAGTTCTCTATATATTTGAGAAATGAGACCTTTATCGGAGATACTTCTTGCAAAAATTTCTCCCTAGTTTTTGCTTTCCTTCTGATTTTGGTTGCATTGGCTTTGTTTGTGCAAAGACTTTTTAATTTTATGTAATCAAAATATTTTATTTTATATTTTGTAATGCTCCCTGTATCTTCTTTACTCCTAAATTCTTCCCTTATCCATAAATCTGACAAATAGACTATTTCCTGCTCTCTTAATTGGCTTATGGTATTACCCTTTATGTCTAAATCATGTACGCATCTTGACCTTATCTTGATATACAGTGTGAGGTATTGGTCTGCATCTAGTTTCTGCCTTAGTTTTCCCATCAGTTTTTGTCAAAAAATGAATTTTGTTTCAAAAGCTTGGATCTTCTCATATGCTAGATTACTATGGTCATTTACTATAATATGATGTGTATCTATTCTATTCATCTACCACTCCATTTCTTAACCAGTATCAGATTGTTTAGATAATCACTGCTTTATAACTCAGTTTGATATCTGTTATGGTGAGACCACCTTCTTTCACATTATTTTCATGTTTCCCTTGATATCCTTGAGCTTTTGTCCTTCCACATGAATATTAAAATTAATTTTTCTAAGTCTATAAAATATTTTTCATAGTTTGTTATGGCACTAAATAAATAGATTAGTTTAGGTAGAATTGTCATTTTTATTATATTGGCTCAACCTATCCATGAACAAGTAATATTTTTCTAATTGTTTAGGTATGACTTTGTTGTGTGAAAAGTGTTGTACAGTTCCTGGGTTTGTCTTGGCACATGGATTCCCAAGTACCTTATATTGTCTATAGTTAATTTAAATGGAATTTTTTTCTATCTCTTGCTGCTGAATTATGTTAGTAATATATAGTGATGTTGATGATTTATGTGTATTTATTTTATATACTGCATCTTTGCTAAAGTTGTTGGTAATTTCAAACAGTTTTTAGTTGATTCTCTAGGCTTCTCAAAGTATACCATCATATCATCTGCAAAGAGTGGTAGTTTTGTTTCCTTGTTGCCTATTCTAATTTCTTTAATTTCTTTTTCTTCTCTTATTGCTATAATTAACATTTCTAGTACAATATTAAATAATAGAGGTGATAATGGCCATCCTTGCTTCACCCTTGATTGTATTGGAAAGTCTTCTAGCTTATTCCCCATTACAGATACTGCTTGTTAATAGTTTTGATAGATACTACTTATCATTTAAAAGTAAGCTCCATTTATTCCTATGCTCTCCAGTGTTTTTAATGGGAGTGGTTGCTATATTCGTCAAAGGCTTTTTTGCATCGATTGAAATAATGTTATAATTTCTCTTGGTTTTGGTCAATTATGCTAATAGTTTTCCTGATGTTGAACCAGCTCTGCATTCCTGGTATAAATCCTGTCTGGTCATAGTGTATGATCCCTGTGATATATTGCTGTAATCACCTTCTAGCATTTTATTTAAAATTTTTGCTTCAATACTCATTAGGGAACTCGGCCTATAGTTTTCTCTCTCTGTTTTGATTCATCAGCACTGTATTTGCTTCATAGAAAGAATTTGGTAGGACCCTTTCCTCACCTATTTTTCCAAATTGTTTATATAGTATGGGGATCAATTGTCTTTAAATGTTTGGTTTACCTCACTTGTGAATCCATCTGGTCCAGGGGAGTTTTCCCTAGGAAGTTCATTGAAATCTTATTCAATTTCTTTTTCTAAGATTAGTTTAAATATTTTATTTCTTCTGTTAATCTGGGTAATTTGTACTTTTGTAGCTATTCATGCATTTCATTTAAGTTGTCAAATTTATTGGCATATAATTGGGTAAAACAGCTCCTAATAATTGTCTTAATTTCCTCTTTATTGGTAATGAATTCACCTCTTTCATTTTTGATACTAGTAATTTGAACTTCTTTTTTTCCTTAAATAAAATTAACCAGTAGTTCATCTATTTTATTGTTTTCCCCCCCACACAACCAGTTTCTAGTTTTATTTATTATTTCAATGGTTTTCTTGCTTTTAATTTTATTAATTTCTCCTTTCATTTTTTAGGATTTCCAATTTGGTGTTTAATTAGGGATTTTTAATTTGTTCTTTTTCTAGCTGTTTTTAGTTGCATGCCCATTTCATTGATCTGCTCTTTCTTTATTTTATTGATGTAAAGGCTTAGAGATATCACCTTTCCCACAGGTACTGCTTTGGCTGCAATCCATAATAAGGAGCATATTTAAAAGAAATATGGAAAACTTCTTTGTGCTAGACAAGATCTTACTTCAATTCAATTAAACAGATCTGAGTTAATCATGTACTACGTGCAAGGCACTGAGCTAAGTCCTGGGAACAGAAAGGCAAAGAGAAAAAGCAATCTTTGCCCTAACAGAGCTTAAGTTATATTGTAGGTAGGGTGCAGTGTTAATTCAAATATGTACAAAGACATGAGTTCAAATAGAGCCTTAGCTACTTTGTGACTGTGTGACTTTAGACAAGTCACTTAACCTTCCTTTTCCTTGGTTTCCTCATCTATAAAATGAGAATAGTAATAGCATCTGCCTCCCAGGATTGTTCTGAGGATCAAATACAATATTTGTAAAACACTTACTTAGCACAGTGCCTAGCTCAGAGTTTTTTGCCTTTCGTTTTGAAGAGGACTAGTTCATTTGGATTATACCTTCATTCAGATAGGATCATAATCTCTTTCCCAACTTCATGTGATCCCAGAGGGGTTACTGACACATGTAACTAAAAGGACATTGACTAAGTGAAATCAGTCAATCAAAAACCATTTATTAAAATTCTACAGCATGCCAGGCACTGGACTAACCACTAGGGATCCTAAGAGAGGCAAAAGACAGTTACTCTCCTTTAAGGAGTTCACAATCTAATGGAGGAGACAACATGCAGACAAATATATGCAAAACATACTATCTACAAAAAGTAAGAAGCAATTAAGAGGGATTGGAGATGGTGTGGAGCAGCCAGGAGGCCAGTGTTGCTGGAATGAAGAGTACTGTTGGGGAATAAGGGGTAAGAAGACTGGAAAGGTAGGAGGGTGCTGGATTGTATCAAAATATAAGAGGTACAGGCTTAAAACACTCTGGCTAAGTAAACCTCTAGTCTTGGGGAGAGGTTGAACTTTTTCATCTCCATTCCACTTGTTTTATTGTGTTCTGTTTCTTACCATCATCATTAAAACAAACCTCCTTCCAAAGATTGATAGAGTCATCTGAAGCATGGTTGGTTGTTTTTCAGTCATGTCTGACTCTTTCTGATGCCATTTGGGATTCTCTTGGCAAAGATATGGCAGTGGTTGGCCATTTCCTTTTCTAGCTCATTTTAGAGATGAGGAAAATGAGGCCAACAGGGTTAAGTGATTTGCCTAGGGTCACATAGCAAGTAAATGTGTGAAGCCAGATTTGACTGCAGGAAGGTGGATCTTCTTGAATGCAGGCCTGGCACTCTATCCACTGTGCCACCTAGCTGCCCCAGTGTCACCTATCATAGACATAGCTAGGATTTTCCTAAATCCGGTGGGCCACATGAGACACATACTAATTAGGATTGCGGGAGCCCCCAGGGCAAGAGTGCCTGAACTGAAAGAGTTAAGTCACTCCTAAGTGTCTCCTTTAAGTGTCAAGGCAGCTGGTTCCAAGATGACCACAGGGGTAAAGTGAGGATAAAGTTAATAGGTTTTGAGATGTAGATACAGGGAGAAGAGACAACTCATGCTTAAAATGTTTCTATTCTCTCGGTAAATTATGAGACAGAATTCTCTGTTGATAAGAGATGAGGGGTGATGTAGGAAGCTTGAGGAAAATTTTGATCTTGAACAGAGATATCAAATTGGACCTTCCCTCCATCCCCAGTTTAAAAAGAATTGTAGGAGGATATGCTTAACAAAATAAATAAAAACACAACAGAACACAGAGAGAAAATGTCACTGTGCTTGTTTCTAGGTAATCTACAGCCTGCAGAGATCCTTATGTACTGTTTAGTGGACCCATTTCTATTTGAGTTTGACAGTACTGGTTTAGAACATCAGCTATGAGGAATGTGACGTAGTCAGTTGTTGTTCTCTTGCATCCAACTTTTTCCTGGCAAAGGCACTGGAGTGGTTTGCCATTTCCTTCTCCAGCTCATTTTACAGATTAGGAATTAAGAGAAAAGGATAAGTGACTTGTCCAGTTAGTAAGTATCTGAGACCAGATTTGAACTCATGAGGATGAGTCTTCCTGAGTCCTGGTCTAGCACTTTCTTCTCTGTACCACCTAGTTTCCCCCTGTAGTTCACTAGTGAAGGGTAAAAAGACTGATGAATAGGCATAAACCTCCTAGTACCAGAGAAGCTAAAAAATCTGGAGTATCTGTTCCACTTGTCTTTCTGGTGAGAAGCAAGATAAGAATTCAAGGAAATCGATATCTGTTTGAAAGAGCTGCACCCTCCCTGTGGTCTATAAAAGAAAACTTTGAGACCAACTTTAGTTCTCTTTTCCTAGCTTCCTGCTTGCCTTCAGAGGACAGGCTGATATTTAGCAAAAACAACCCTGTGTGCTCTGGGGCAAAGGGAGGGAGTAGGAGGAATCTGTGCCCATGTCTTTTCTTCTCATACCCCCAGAAGCAATTAATGACCTTAGTAGAAGCACATAGTAAACTTGGACATGGTCCTTGATAGGTATTTCTGACTACCTGGGCTTTCTGTGTCTTTTTTCCTGAGTGAAGTTGAGATTAGGGTTCCTAGTCTCAGAAAAGGGAGTTTTTTCACTCTGTGAGATAGTAGCAGCCAGGGCATTGATAGAATTCCTGCAGAAACACAAGGTAGACATGGAGTCTTGAAAGTCAGTGTTCTCAGAGTGGACTCTTCCCAACTTTGGGGGTTATCTTGTTGAGTAATCCATGTTCAAGAATTCACAAGTTTGAGTTCCTAAATTTGAGAATTCAGGAACTGACTAGCTAGAGGGCGATTTCCTCAGCAGGGCACTTCTTGAGGAAAGACAAGGATTGCTAATATGTACCCTGTAGCTAAAGGACTAAAATTATGTTATGGAGGAAGTATGTGTGTGTGTGTTGACTTGTGTTTCATGATTTTCTTGTATTATTCTTCATTTCTTGCATCATTTCTCTTCCCAATTTTTCCTCTAACTCTCTTATTTGATTTTCAAAATCATTTTTGAGCTTTTCCATGGCCTAAGACCATTTCATATTTTTCTTGGAGGCTTTGGATACAGGAGCTTTGACTTTCTTGTTTTCTTCTGAGTGTATTATGATCTTCCTTGTTGCCAAAGTAAGATTCTTTAGTCTGAGTTTTTTTATGCATAAATTGAGTACACAGCCCCCAGGTGTGATTTCAGAGGAGAAAGGGAACTGGAAACTCCCCTCTGTCTTCTCCCTTTCCTTGCGGACAAAAGGAGAGCTTTAGTAAGAATTCAGGTGGCCCTGTGAGAGGGAACTTAGGGACTCACATTTACAAAGAGAACCATAAATCTTTTAGGAATGTAGGACTTCACACCAGAATGGACTTCAGATATCATGAGTCAAGGTTACACAGTGAATTCATGTTAAAACACAGAGGCAGAGCAAGTCATCTAGAGGAAAGGTAGTGGGTCGCCTGGGACTTTGGAGATGGTTTGGAGGCCTAACTGTGACTTTCCTGAGCTGGGAAAGCCCAAACACTGTTGACCAAGAGGAACTGATTTTTCTGAATTGAGTGAGTGACCTTAGGCAAGTCACAACCTCTCTGGCTTTCTTCTCTGCTCAAGGAGAAGGTTGGATGAGATGCCTTCCGAGGACCCTTCAAATCCTAGATCCTCTGACTCATTCTCTGCACTAGACTAAAATATGATGTTGAATGTTGAATGAGTTTCAAAGAAATGCTTCACATTTTTTGCCAGGTAACATCCTGGGCAGGTCCTTTAGGTACAAGGCAGCAAAGAGTCACTAAGAAATGTCTCATGTCTCCCTTTCCCTTAGTCTTTTCCTTTACTCAGCTATCCAGGGCCTGAAATTCCCACTTTTTACCACACTTTTGGGTTTAGGAATTACAGGCCTCTACTAATATGTAGATTTTAGGGACATACACAATGCAATTCTGAACCATTAACATCTTTAGTGAATCAGTATATAAAGTGGTAGGATTTATAGTTGCAAGATTAAAATTATAGGATTTATACTTGTAAGAAAAGGCAATTAGCCCAATTTCATTTTACAGAAAAGGTGACTGAGGCCTAGAAAATGAAATTATTTGTTTAAGGTTATAGAATAAGTGAGCCAGAGTTTGAATCTATGTATATTCTGACTCTAAATCCATTTTAGACTAAACATATATATCAGATAATTTTTAACAATTTCATATTTGTTTGTTTCTCTATTTAGTTTCTCCTCCCAAGGTTATTTTTAAGTAAATTATATTATATAGATGGAACAAGAGAGACCATTTACTCCAACTCCCTCATTTTATTGAAGAAGTAACTGAGGACCAGATCTGAAGTTACTGGTGTCTGGGACGCAATGTCCAGGGAGGGGAAGCCAGAATGGAATGTCATCCCTTGGGGTCAGGGCAACATAAGTCTTCAGCCATCCGGGATGTCAAAATACAACTTCATAATTTTCCTTTATGTCTGTTGAGGCCTAAAGGCTTATTCAGCTTGCTGGAAACAATTTTAGCTGGATTCCTTGACCCACAAGGCTGCCCAACCTTTGCATGATTATGTACAGACCACCCTCTGCTGGTCATAAAGTACAGTCACATTGACAAAGTCACCTTAAACACTCACCAGTCAAATATATAGGAAAGTAAGCTGAATTTCTAAAAATAAGAGCCAGTCCCCAACTGATAAATCATCAAAAGGATATGAATAGATGGTTATTTTTCTTGCATTTTTTTGTAACATGAATGATATGGATATATGTTTTGAGTGATTTCACATATATGATTAATATCATATGATTGATTGTCTTGTCAATGAGTGGGGGAGGGGATCGAAGGAGAGAATTGGGAACTCAATTTTTTTTTTCCAAAAAATGTTAAAATAAAAAAGTACAATTAAAAAAATTCCATGATTAAAGGCCTATTTGTGGAAGACACTGGATTCTCTCTTGATTAATAATATTAGCTTGTATTTTGACTGAATTTTTTTTTACTGGGCTTCTGATTTAATTACTCAAGGGAACTTCCTCTACCAACATAGGTCAACATCTTCTTTATAAAATCCAATGGCTCCCTCTTACTTCCAGAATCAAATACCAAAGGCTGTATTTGGCATTCAAAGCCTTTCATAACCCAGGCCCACTCCTACCTTTCCAGGCTTCTTGGATCTTACCCCAGGACACACACTCTTCAATCCAGTGACAATGGCTTCCTCTTAGTCTCTGACTACTGAAATCCCTGACTCCCTTTAAATCCCAGCTAAAATGTCATCTTTTAAAGGAAGTCTTCCCCAAATATTCTTAATTCTAGTGACTTCCTTTGCTATTTATTCTGTAT
The DNA here is from genome assembly GCA_023548195.1 of Bettongia penicillata ogilbyi. NCBI lineage: Eukaryota > Metazoa > Chordata > Mammalia > Diprotodontia > Potoroidae > Bettongia > Bettongia penicillata. The sequence goes on from JAJHZJ010000120.1 coordinate 13,386,386, forward strand.
GTAGTTTACATTGGATATGTTTGTTTGCCCGTTGTGTCCTTCATTGGATTGTGAGCTTCTTGAGTCAGGGACTGTCTTTTGCCTCTTTTTGTATCCCTGTGCTTGGCACAGGGCTTGGCACATAGTAGTAAATGTTGATTGATTGATCTCTGCAATTTTTATTTATTTTTAAATTTTCTTTTTTAAGATTATTTATTTTTGTCTTCAACATTCATTTCCATAAGATTTTGAGTTCTAAATTTTCTCCCCATCTCTCCCCTCTCCCCCCCCCAAGATGGCATGTATTCTGATTACCCCTTCTCCCAGTCTTCCCTCCCCTCTGCTACTCCAATTCTCCCACCCCCTCACTTTCTTGTAGGGCAAGATAGAGGTCTATACCCCATTGCCTGTACATCTTATTTCCTAGTTGCATGTAAAAACAATTTTCAGCATTTGTTTTTAAAACTTTGAGTTCCAAATTCTCTCCCTTCTTCCCTTCCCACCAACCCTCAAGCAATTCAATATAGGTTATACATGTGCAGTTATGCAAAACATTTGCATAATAGTCATGTTGTGAAAGACTAACTATATTACCCTCCATCCTATCCCACCCACCACTTATTTTCTCTCTTTTGACTCTGTCCCTTTTCAAAAATGTTTGCTTCCATCTATTCCCTCTCCCACTCTGCCCTTTGTTTTATCATCCCCCCAATCATACTCTTTCCCCTACTTTCCCTTAGGGTAAGATACCCAATTTAGTGTGTATGTTAATCCATCCTTAAACCAAATCTGATGAGAGTAACACTCACTCCTTCCCTTTTACCTTCCCCCACTTTCCCTCCATTGCAGAAACTTTTTCTTGCCTCTTTTATATGAGATAATTTACCCCATCCTGTCTCTCCCTTTCTCCTTCTCCCAATATATTCCCCTCTCACTTCTTAATTTTATTTTTAAGATATCATTCCTTCATATTCAACTCACCCTGTGCCCTCTATGTGTATGCACACACACACAGACACACACACACACACACACACATATTCCCTCCAACTACCCTACTACTGAGAAAGGTCTCATGAGTTACAAATATCATTTTTCCATGTAGAAATGTAAACAATTCAGCTTCAATAAGTCCCTTATGATTTCTCTTTCTTGTTTACCTTTTCATGCTTCTCTTGATTCTTGTTTTTGAAAGTCGTATTTTCTATTGAGCTCTAGTCTTTTCATCAAGAATTCTTGAAAGTCCTCTATTTGATTGAATGACCATTTTTCTCCCTGAAGGATTATACTCAGTTTTGCAGGGTAGATGGTTCTTGGTTTTAATCATAGCTCCTCTGACCTCCAAAATATCATATTCCAAGCCCTTCAATCCATTAATGTAGAAGCTGCTAGATCTTGTGTTATCCTGATTGTGTTTCCACAGTACTCTGATTGTTTCTTTCTGACTGCTTGCAATATTTTCTTTTTGATCTGGGAACTCTGGAATTTGACTACAATATTCCTAGGAATTTTCCTTTTGGGGACACTTTCAAGAGGAGATTGGTGGATTCTTTCCACTACTATTTTACCTTCTGGGCCTAGAGTATCAGGGCAGTTTTCCTTGATAATTTCTTGAAAGATGATGTCTAGGCTCCTTTTTTGATTATGGCTTTCAGGTAGTCCAGTAATTTTTGAATTATCTCTCCTGGATCTATTTTATAGTTCAGTGGTTTTTCCAATGAGATATTTTACATTGTCTTCTATTTTTTCATTCTTTTGCTTCTGTTTCACAATTTCTTGATTTCTCATAAAGTCATTAGCCATTTGCTCCTTTCTAAGTTTTAAGGAATTATTTTATTCAGTGAGCTTTTGGACCTTCTTTTCCACTTGGCTCATTCTGTTTTTTAAGACATACACTCCTTATTGGCTTTTTGAACCTCTTTTGCCATTTGGGTTAGTCTATTTTTAAAATTTTTATTTTCTTCAGCATTTTTTGGGTCCCCTGTAGTAAGCTGCTGACTTGTTTTTCATGATTTTCTTGCATCATTCTCATTGATCTTCCCATTTTTTTCCTCTACCTCTCTTACTTGATTTTCAAAATCATTTTTGAGTTCTTCCATGACCTGAGACCAATTTGTATTTTTCTTGGAGGTTTTTGATTGAGGAGCTTTGAATTTATTGTTTTCTTTTGGTTGTATGTTTTGATCTTGTTTGTCACCAAAGTAAAGTTCTGTAGTCTGAGTGTTTTTTATGCTGTTTGCTCATTTTCCCTGCCAAATACTTGACTTTCTAACTCTTCTTCAAGGTAGGACTGTGTTTCCAGTGTGTAGGGTGTCCTGTCCCAAACTTCAGGGTTTTGTGCAACTGTTTTCAGAGATACTTCTAGGGCTCTATAAATTTTCAGTTCTTCCAAGGTAGTATGATCAAAGGAGAGGTGTTTTCTCCTCTCCTGGCCTGTGCTCTGGTCTGTGCGAGATCACAAGCACTCTTTCTGTCCTGGAACTTTGAGAAAGATTCCCTCTCTACTATAGCCAGAAGCTCTGCCATGCCAGCATTGCTCCTTACCCCAGGACTGTGATACAGATCCAAGCATGGGTAAAGCAGGAGAATCCTGTCTCAGTGCCAACAAAGAGGTCCCTGCAATCCTCCTCTGATTAATTGCTTGATTCTCACACTGTCTGTGGGGCTGCGAGTTCTAGAAGAAGCTGCTACTGTTGCACTGATCTTATTGCACTCATCCCATTGAATGGTTTTCCCACTTACCTTCTTTGCTGTCTTTGATGTTTGGAGAAGGCAAAAACATCTGGAAACCACCACAGATGCCAGTGATTCAGTCCCCTGAGGCCTGCTACAGCCCTGTCTATGCTGGTGTGGCCCATGTTGGACTGCGCTTGGCTCCCAGCCTCACACAATAGACCCTTCCTTTTGACCTTCCAGGCTGTCTTGGGCTGGAGATTTGTTTCACTTCATCATTTTCTGATTTCCACAGCTTTTGAGTTTGTTTAGAGTCATTTTTATAGGCATTTGGAGTGATCTGGGGGAGAGCTCAAGCAAGTCCTAGCTTTTACTCTGCCATCTTGGCCCTGCCCCCTGTAATTTTTATTTTTAAAGAATTACCAAGGACATTGAGTGACTTGTCCAAGGTCACAAAGCCAGTATATCACAGGTAGAACTTAAACCCAGGGCATCCTGCCTCCTGGACCAGTTTAAAAATACTTACTCTTTGTCTCAAAACATGTATTCTGTATTCTGCTGTTTTGGGTTACTTCACTCTGTGTGAGTATTGTACCAGTATTGAATCAGTGTTCCAAAGTTTCTCTGAATTTCCATATTTGTCATTTCTAACAGAAAAATAATATTCCATTACAATCATATGACATCTCTGCAAAGAAGTGAGAGGGGAGGGGGCAGTAGCACCTATAATCTTGTCAGTCTTTGTTAGGGGCATTCCTTCCCTGAGTAGGAGCCTCTTATTTCTATATTTTCAGCTGTGGTCCTGAAGTCCAGATTCCATTCTCAAACACCATCTTCTGAATAATCTAAATTGGGTTCAATTGAATGAAATTGAGTTCTATGAGGTAAGGCAACAAGTCCCTATTCACCTAACACAGAGTAGACTTAAATACTAAATAGTAATTGTTTCTCTTTTAGCCAGGAACACTGAGGGTCTTCTCCTCCCAGTTTGATTTTTTTTTATTAAGAAGCCTATTCATCAAATGGGTGTATCTCACTCAAAGTGAGAATGTTATAGGACCTTAGCCTGAAAGGCCAAGGTGTCACAGTGTATCCTGGGCCATCTCCAGCTGTCCTAATGAATATCAAGTCACTGGACCCAGATGGCTCAGGAGAAGAAAGTGAGGCTGGTGACTTTGCACAGCCCTCCCTCACTCAGATCAAGGTCAACTGCAAGTCATGTCACCATCTTGATATCATGGTCCTCTTTGAGAACAAAGGACAAACACAACAACAATGACAAGTGTGATTCTCCCCATTTTATGGAGGAGAAAACAGGCTGGTGAAGCTTTTGTGATTTTTCCAAGTACACACATTTAGTAACATTGGGGAGTCAGGATGGATGAAGTAAAGTGTGGAAGCCAAGCTGTTCTTTAGTCTAGGCAATTATGCCACAGGGCCCTGGTGGTAGAACAGGGCACTGAGCAAGGTCAAGAAAGAGGAATAGAGAGTATCAAGGATGACCCAACCATATATTGTTTTTCTGTTGCAAAATTCTATTGCGACTGAGATCGGCAACCTCTGTGAAATGCTTTAGGCACCCTCCCAAGTCCTCAAACCCCCTTGCAGTTATCTCAAGCAACGTGACTTTGGTTTGATCAATAGGCTGCTGGTGAAATGGGCAGAGATCATGAAATGAGTTTGCACAACTGTTCTCTTCTTTCTTTTTCCATATCCAGGGATGCAACCTGAGTTCAACCAGGTTGGAGAACCATAGATTCAGAGTCATAGACTTGGAAGGGACCATAAAGATAAATCCTCTAGTCCAACTCCCCACATTCAAGTTATTTTGGCACATGGGGCTGGCCAATTGTTAATCCATATGTTTCTTCCTTTAATGCAGGTCTCTTCTACATTCATTCTATGAATAATCAAAAGCCAAATAATAATACTTGCTCTATCTGTCTCAGAGGGTTGTTGAGAGATAGCACTTAGTAAGTCTTAAAATACTATATAAATGTTCAGTGGTGGTATTATTCTGACATTTAAAGCCTGAGTAATCTGGAAACACTTCACCTTTCCATCTTGAGTAATAATAGATCCCATTTATGTAGCATGCTTGTGAAGTGTTTATGTATGGATATATGTGCGTGTATTTATATGTGTATATGTGCATGCATGTGTGCCTATATGCATACACACACTATCTTAATTAATCTCGTCAGTGCCAAGACTTGACCTAGGCCTTCTGTCTCTCTAAGCTTAAAGCTCTTGTCACAAGTCATATGAATACTTAATTAGTATTTACTAAATGTTTACTATGTTAGCTTTAGAAGCTTATTATTAATTAACTTTGAATCACTAGTTGTGGGTAATTCTGCCTTCAGCCTCAGGTCGTCCTTACTGATGTTTCCTGAATTCTGTCTGGGTGCAATCTGGGGGACTCCACTCCTCCCTTCATCCACAGCTGTGGTCTACAGCCATGTTTTCCCCAAAATGTTCTTTGTCCCTGTAGGTATCACATTCACAAAGAGTGTGCAAGGTCCTCCCACATTCCATAGACTCAGCCCTGGACCACTCTGGTCAGCACCACCAGGCCTGGCTTCTGGAAACAGCTGGGGGTGGAGCAGTCCTTTGATCCTTTCCCACTCAGCTTCTACTGTTCTTGAGATAAAAGTTTGTGAGGTCAAAGTTCCTGAGGTCGAAGCACCTGAGACCCTGAGGTGGAAGTTGAGGTGAAATTTCCTGAGACTGAGTCCCCTTCCCCATGGAGCTGCTCTAGTTTGGTTTGTCAATTCGGTGAAGTTGGCCTGGAGATGTCTATACTTCCCTCAGGACAAACCTCAGCCCCTGGAGGTCCTGCTGTTCCTCAGGTGCTCTCAATTTGTCTCAGGACAGCTCTTTCACCCCTTTATTTTTGCTGCTGTACATCCATTTCATGGCAATTTTTGCCTGTACATGAAATATGGAATGCCTGGAAATTTCCTTTCTGCCCCACAGTCTTCACAGAATGCTTTCTGGATTAATAATAACATTAATAATAAGCTGCTAAAATAAAATACAAATGAGTAAGCAAAGGAAAAAAGATCCCGACTGTATAGATAGCTACTCTGGTGTAAAAGAAGCTCTGGGTTCATATTCAGAGGCAGAAAATGAGGTAAATGAAAAGCCACTCATACACCCAAAGAATAATATTAAATCATCACAAGCCCATGAAGAGTTCATGGAGAAGCTTAAAAAGGAATTTTAAAATCAAATAAAAGAGACCAAGGAAAAATTACTAAAAATAAAAGTAATCCATGACAATTATGAAAAGAAAGTTAACCAACTGGAAAAAAGAGGTCCAAAAGCTAAAGGAAGAAAATAACTCTTTTCAAGCTAGAATCAGGCAAGAGGAATTGAATGACCTGAGACACTAAGAAAATAGGTTGGTTAGTTGCTGTCCTTCCTTCTCAAAGAGGACCGAAATGACCAAGAAAATCACAAAACTAATATATATACATAATCGAATCTGAACATCTCATTAAAAAACAACTGACTAGTGAGCAGAATGAGGAGAGACAACACAAGAGTTGTCAGACAACCTGGACATTATGACCAAAAAAAGAATTATTAAGGAAAATTGGGTAAAGCAGAAATAGAAAAAAACTATCATTTACCACTTGAAAGAGAACCCCAGGGGAAAACTTACAGGAATGTCATTGCCAGATTTCAAAGCTCCTGGGTTAAGGAGGAAAATATCGCAAGCAACAAGAAAAAAGGCCATTAAAATACTGTGGAAATACAGTCAGCATTTCACAAGACTTAGCAACTTCCACTCTGAAAGACTCTCCAAGTAGGTCTTGGAATATCATATTTCAAAGACTAAAAGAGCTGGTCCTGTATCCAAGAGTAACTTACTTGGGAAAGTATAATCCTGAATAGAGAAAAAGGTCATTTGATGTTATCAGTATTCTTAAAACTGTCATCATTCCTATGTTAGTTTGAAAGAAAGGTTGGGGTTGAGTTGCTTTTAATGGGGTAATCCTAAAAAAACCAAAATTGGAATGGAAAAGATAAAAGGAGCAATTATATTAGACTTGTGTTAGAGGAAGAAGTAATAGGGAAGAAACAAGTGAAGATAGAGGACTGGTAAAGTTGGAACCTTACTCTTATCTGGATGGGAAACAAAAGGACACGTACATCTTAAAGGAAGTAGGGGTGTTCTGAGCATGTAGAGAAGTGAGGAAACAAGGAGATAGGTTGGAGGATGTACTTTTAGAGGTGATTTAGGAGGGTAGGGGGAAGGAGATGGGGCCTTTTGGAGAACTGTATAGATAGATATTGGGGAGAGAGGGTAGAGGAGACTCTTGGAGGGGTGAGAGGATGGGGGAGAAGATAGAGTAATGGAGACAGGTACAAAGAGAGGGTGAGAGAGAAAAGAGTATATAAAAGTGAGAGGGAGGGAAATTCACAAATAGTGATAATAACTTTGAAGGTGAATGGGATGTTTAGAGCAATTCTCTTTGAGGTGGCAGAGAAGTGGAAACAGCGGGAATCCCTGTCAATCGAGGAATATCAGAAGTGCTTGTGATGTATGGTTGTGATGGAAACTCTTACGCTATAAGAAATGACGAAGTCATTGATCTTGGAAAGGCCTGAAAAGACTTGCATGAAATGATGAAGCATGAAAAGAGTAGAACCAGGGGAACATTGAATACAGTTGTAATAATATTTTTAAGAATGACTTTCAGAAACTGAGTAATTTTGGCTGTGATAAATACAAAAAATAAAGATAAAGAGGGATACTATCTATATCCAGAGAAAGAACTGATAAATAGAAGTAGGCATAGAATAATTTTACACACAGACACACACACACACACACACACACACACATATATATTTGAGTTTAATGGTAGTCAGCTGTATGATGGGGGGGGAAGAAAAAGAAGAGAAAGGAAATTTACATGATAAACTCATTGTACATTTGGAGGGAAAAGCAAATTGTACATAGTAGATTTGCACTTTCATGTACAATCATTTTTTTTATTGAACTGTGTTATGGAAAAGGTTGCTTTGTTCTTTGAATTAAAAATAAAATAACTTTTAGTAAAAAGTGTTTATGATGTGTCAGACATTATTATAAGCAAGATTGATACAAAGAAAAGCAAAAATCAGTCCCTTTTCTCAAAAAGTTCATAGGCTAATGTGGGAGATAATGTGCAAAGAACTATGGAAAATAAGATACATGCGGGAGAAATTGAGGATAGTCTCAGAGGGAAGACTTCATGCAGAAGGTGGGGAAGGTGGGTGAGATCTAAAGGAAGCCAGGAGGCTGCTTGTCCCTCCTCTGCTCCACCCTTGCTGGTCTCTGCATCGTCTCCTGGGTGCGTGTGCCTTATGCCTTCAGGCCCTTCAAACGTTTGTCTTCCTTGAGAGAAGCCCTTCATCTTCCTCTGCCTTCACTGACTGCTCCAACTTCAAGCGATCTCTCCTTCTACCTGGCTTTACACAGGAATGGCAAAACAAGTCTTGGGATTCAGGCCAGAAGACCTTAGGAAAGTCCCCACCTTGGTGACCTCAGGCCCCACCATCACTGCTCAGTTCTTCATGTTTGCAGTCTATAAGTTGGGGGCTCCCTAACCAGGTTGGAGCTACTACCTGTGATGTAGGAGGTAGAGGACTCCCAGGAAGGAGTTAGGCAGCCTGGATTTCAATCCCCCTCTGACATAATGGACATACTGTTGATGAGGTGTTTGGGTGTGTGTTCCTTTAAGAACTAACCACTCCTCAACCTCTCCTCAATCCCACCCCAAAACATCTAGTTAGTATATTTGGCACATGTTTCCTGTAGATTATCCTCTATAAACTTTACTTCTACCCCTCTCTGGTGGCAGGTTCTCCAAGAACTCTTGACTGTTGAAAAGTATAATAAATCTTTACCTTGACCTCAATAATGGTTGAGTCCATGAATTCCTTCCAGGCAACCTGCCCCTGGTACCCCAGTCTTTGTGGGCATCTCACCCCCATTCCAGCCCTCATAACTGTGACAATGGACAAATTACCCTAAGCAACCCTCCAAGATTATAAACTTCAGAACAGTTGGCATTCTGTATGGGTACAAGGAGATTCTTCAGCAGAAACTCCCTAAATCAAGGAAATCGCAGATCTGCCCTGCCCCCCAAACCCCTCCAAAACAAAACAAAACATAAAATCACTCGAGGCTTTATCAGACTGTTGTGATAAAAGACTGTAACTTTGAAAGTGCCATAGGAATAGGATGTGTTAGTATGTCCTATAATGCCACCTGTACAATATTTTTAATTGGATGATTTCCTTTGTGTCAGCATTATCTCCCTTCCTACCCAGAAGGGTGAAGGTTGGGGACTGAAGGCTTTACCTCAAGGGAGAGGCCTCAGTAAGCAGCAAAAGCAGGAGTTGCTTGGTGAGGATCTCCTAGGCATTTGGCCAGCTCAGCCCTGGAGAGAGACAAGTTTGCCCGTCTTCAGAGGGACAACAGAGGAGTGGAGTCATCCCGGGATAGAGGAGGATGCCAGAGGTAGCTCTGCAATGAATCTCTGCAGTGGTCTTCTTCTGGCTCCCAGACTGTCCCTATTAGGAAAGCAGACGAAGACCCTCACAATAGAATCTTTAATTAACAGGTGACATTTTTTTTGGTATCACATTTAGGTTTATGGATCACACTTTGTTTACAACAACCTTATTGTATAAAGGGTAAATAGTGCTCTCTCCCATTTTGCAGATATGGAAACCGATGCCCAGAGGAGGAAGTCACTTGCCTAAAGTAACGTTGGAGGTGTCAGAGCCAGGATTATCACTCTGGTTTTGGACTGCAAAACTGGCAATCTTTCCTAAACACCATTTTACCTCTGTGTGCTGTTCAAAAAAAATTACCAACAACTCTTTAAAAACAGTTCTTTTTAAAAACAAATTAAAAACAGTACTGAATAGCAATACAATTGTGTAAACTTGCTTAGTAACTGCTTATGTTTAAATTATTTAATGGCAACATGCCAAAAATAAAAAATTTTCAGCCACTGCCCTCAGATTCCAATGTTGAGGTTTGGGGTGCTGGGGATCGCAAAATCCCGACATGCTGGTCCTGCTTGAATGAATGCAACACAAGCCTTCTTAAAATCAAAGGAAAACAAAGTTTATTCAAGATTGGCCATACTGGGTTGACTCTTAAGGAGCCTAAGCATTGTCATGCTTCTATTAACAAGCGGGCCAGATGGAATCTTAGCTAGGCAGAATCTGAGCTGGATTGAATCTGAGCGCCTTCATGGAAGCGAGATGGAACTTAAATACAGAAAAAGAGCGAGGGAAGAATGCATGTGGGGTCCCAGAAATGATCTTGATAGGGGAAGTCATCTTCTACATAGGAGTGTAGATCAAACCCAGGGAAGATCCTGATGGGAGCGGCCATAGTCCAGACAATCAACAATCCTGACACAGACCTCAAGAGAATGCTAAGTAATAGGATCAGTTGTAGGAATAACAAAAATGCTAATTCAGGTAAGGGGAATCCCAGGAGCGCCCCAAGGCCAGGCTTTGGGGGGTGCCCTTCAGGCAAATGGGACCAAAACCCTCTGGATCCAAGGGACAAAGATCTCAGCTTGGGCTTGTGTCTCATCACCAATAAGGCACTTCATTGTCATTCATCCTTTTTCTTATATGGTTAGAGTGTGTATCATCTTTTAGTTGGGTGTTTTGTGCTAGAGCTGAGTCAGGGCAGTGCCCCAGGCATTCAAGTTTTGATAGAACAATGAAATATTAACAGGGTTAAGTCATCCAAACACCTTTGTCTATGAGTTCTCCATCAAGGTCCAACAGCCAAATCAAAGAGCCAGGCTGAAACCATGCCTATATCTACTCAGGTGACCGAGAAGGGATGTCAGCAGCCTGAATTCTTAGTTCCTTGAGCCAAGGAAGTCCCAAGAACAGTCTTAATATCTTTCAAGGAAAACAAGGCCAACTTGAATGAGGTTCGGGTTAGGATATTGCTTCCATCACACTTGGGATTGTTTCATGAAGAGCAGTGCACTTGCCATTAGGAAGATCTGAGTTCAAAATCTGCCTCCTATACTTATTAGCTGGATGACAAATCACATCTCTTTGCCTCAGTTTCCTGTTCTGTAAAATGAGATGAGGCTCAATGCCCTCTAAGGTCCCTTCTAACTGTAAATCTAGGATCCTGTGAGCTACTGGCCCTAACACTGTGGCTGAGGTTTAAAAAACTGGAGCAAAAGCTGGAAGGATGGAAAGGGGACCTAAAAGGACAGTTCAGGAAGCCATTGTTATGATCACAGACCACAGACAGTGAACAGGCTATCTTTCCATAAGTCTATCTTTTAAAAATATTTTATGGACACTTTAAAGAAATTATGACTTTACTTCCCAAAGACCCTTCCCTCACTCGAATTGGTAACAAAAGAAATACAAGAAAAAGAAATCCACAAATTGACTGTGGACACAACTACATGTTCCCCATTCTGGCCCATTAGTCTAACAGCCCTCAGCTAAGACAGGGAGGGAATAAGCATTTATTAAGCACCAACTATGGGTCAGCGACTTCATAAATATTATCTCATTTGATTCTCTCCACAATCCTAAGAGGTAGGTAGTAATATTAGCCTAATTTTGCACCTTAAGAAAATTGAGGCAAATAGAGAATAAGTGATGTCCCATAGTCATCAGGCTAGGAAGCATCTGAGGTCATATTTGATCTGGGGTCCATTCTGACTGCAGGCTCAGCATTCTCTCCACTGCACCACCTATCTCCAACTTCACAATGAAGTCCTCCCAAGCTACAAGAGCTCACTGCGTTGATCAGATTCCTGATGACTAAAGTTTTTCAGTGTTGCTTTCTTTCTCATTATTGCAGTTGTCATGGAATAATTTGGCTAGTTTAGGTGACTTCACTCTTTATACTTCATCAGGTTTCTCTGAAATTTCATATTTGTCATTTCTGACAGAACAATAATATTCCACCACAGTCATATAACAGTTTATTAAATCACTAGACCAATGATTTCTCCAATCAATTGACACCTGTTTGTCCTCTGGGTCCTTACTGCTACTACAAAACATGCTATAAATAGTTGGGAATTTGACCTCTATCAGGTACATTAACATTATTTACCTAGCTTCCTTGCACATAGTAGGTACTTAAGAAATGATTATTCCCTTCCCTTCTTGGCTGATGGTAGTTGGAGTAAGGAGGCTGAATGAGGCATATGTTTTTGGAGACAGCCAATTTGGATTTATTTTACTTGTCTTTTTCGCAACAAAGGAGAGTGGGTGGGTGGAGGGGAGTGATGTGGTCTTCACTTCACACAAACTGAACCACTCACTGCTCCTCCATCCCATCCTGCCCTCTCCTGCAAGGGTAACTATTATGATTTCAGACAAAGTTATGGCTAAAATAGATTTAATTAAAAGAGATAAACAGGGTATATATTTTCCCCACATTTTCATAGACCTTTATTGCTTTATTATTACTTCCAAAGCACAGGGCATACATTGTCTATTTAGATTTTCACCACAGCCCTGTGAAATAAAAGGTGTCATAGACAGTGAAGCAATATCAATACTGAACATCTGTGCACCGAATACTCCATGCCTTTACAAAAGTCATCTCCCATAGCTGCAGAAGAGCTGCTCCCCAGTCTCTACCTTTTGACGTCTTTGCCTGTCTTCAGTTGGATTATTAACCTCAGTCTCCTCATTGGGATTCCTTTCTTCAGTGTCTCCCTTTTCAATCTGTACTCCTTAAAGCTGCCACGTTGATATTTCTAATGCCTTAGTCTGACCATGTCACTGCCCTGCCTTCCTATTGCCTTTAGGATGAAATCCAAACACTACTGTTGGACATTTAAAGCTTTTCACAGTCTGGCCCCAACCTTCTTTCTGCAGTGACTCCATTTCATTGTCCTTCACATAGTCAGTCTACATTTTGGCTAAAGTGGATTACATGCTGTTGCCTGTATCTGACAGATCATCCCCCACCACTGTGCCTTTGCAGAGGGGGGCCATCATATGTGGAATGTTCTCTCTCCTCATATCCTCCTCTTAGAATCCTTACCTTGCTCTCTGTAAGGTTCCCCCTCCTACATCAGACCATTTCTGATTCCTCCCCTCCTGTGCCGTCCTCAACTCCTGCCTTGCTGACCGTCTGTCTATCCCCTGCTTGGCGTGTTCTTCAGCCTCATTCCATCTTCCACCTCCTGGATCTGCACAGGGCAGGAATCCCCAGGGCACTAACATTCTTCCTCTCACATTGCTTACCCTTGTCCAGGCTCTGCTTCCAGGCCCTCTTCTGGCTGAAGAAAGCCTATTGTCTGAGCTGTGATATTCTCTAAGATAGATAGTCTACAGGGCTGATCTGTCAGCAGGTAGATTTGTTGAGTTGAATGAGATGGAGGCAGGAGCCTAGTTGGGAAAGCTTTATGAGGGGGAATCAGGGAACCAGAAATCCCTGGTTGATCCTTGGACCCTGTGCTTTTAGAGAATTGGGGACTGAGCACTTTGGGAAGGATCAGAGGAGACTGTGGAGGTCAGTTGATGCAACCCTAAATCTACTGCAAAGTTCCTTGAGCAACTGGAAAAACAATCCAATATGCCAGTTGACTGGATCATCTGCAGGTCTTTCAGGAAATTGTAAGACAGAGGCAGATGGTGAAAATTTTAGTTTCTTCACATCCCTCTACCTCCCTAATCTTTCTGCCTTCCTCCTCTACCTTTTCTCCATACTTCCACTCTTTACCCAATATTTCCTATTGATTAGATTCAGGGTTGCATGAGGAAACCGAAGGAGGGGACTCTCAGCCCTGGGGATAAGAAGTGACCAACGACAAAAGAATGGGGGAAACCACAGATCTGAGGGAACTGTTGTTACTCAATGGTTGGAGGTGTCCCTTGTGCTTGTGTGAGGATGAGGAAGAGCCAGTGAATAAAAGAGAGCTCCTTTCTGCCCACAGCATTGAGGACCAAGAAGATGAGGGGCTCAACCATGCAGGTACCCCTATTGGTGCTGGGGCTGCTCAGCCTGATGACTCCACTTGCCTGTGCCCAAGATGAGAGGTACCAGGATGTGGTGAATAGATTCATTCAGCAATACAACAAGAACTCAGGATCACAAAACCTCTTTCGCCTCTTAAACCTGAATCTGCCGTCTGGGGAAGTGAGTAGCATTGGGACCATGGGGGAGGGCTGTACCTATCAAGATGCCTATGACCCCTTCACGCCAGAAAACCTTGGTCTTCCTTTGGGAGACTTTGTGATATAGTGGGAAAAGAGGGACAGCTGGGTGGCGGAGTGGATAGAGCAGTGATCCCAGAAGTCAAGGAGACCTGAGATCAAATGCTCTCTCAGACACCCAATAAGTGTGGGACTTGGCAAATCATTTGCATCTGTTTGCCTCAGTTTCCTCAGCTCTAAAGTGGAGAGAATAACAGCCCCTTCTTCCTAGAGTTTTTGTGAGGATGAACTGAGATAATCATTGCAAAGCTCTTGGTCCATTGCTGGCACGTCATAGCCCTTTATGAATATTGGCTATTATTTTTATCATTAGAGTCAGAAGATTTGAGCTCTCATTCCAGATCTGACACATTTTCCTGATTCTGAGCAAAGTATCTTCCCTCCCTATTGGGAATCATAGTGCATGCCTGCCCTATCTCACTGTAGCCCCTGTGAGGACTCCCCTCCCTTGAAATCCCTTCCCCTTCCCCATGACTTTCCAATCCTGCTCCCACCTTAGAGCAGAGCTCAAGGTCCCCCTCAGACATGCCGGGTCAGAGGGATCTCTTTTTCTCTCTCCACACACCCACAGCACTGCACGGGTCATAGGTTGTCAAGCTGGAAGGGACCTTAGATGTCACTGAGTTTAACCCCCTCAAATTCCACAGTAGGAAATGAGGTCCAGAGAAACAAAGGGCAAACAGCAGTTAAGTAAGAGAATTGGGAATGGGTGAAAGAACAAATGAATGAGTGAATGAATGAATGAAAAGGCATTTCTGCATCCAGTGATGTCCCTCTCCTTATGATTTCCTATTTATCCTGCACACAGCTTGCTTTCTGTGTATTCCTTTGCATGTAATCTCTCTCTCATTCATTTGTAAGCTCCTTGAGGGCAGGAGCTTTTTTTGCCTTTTTGGATCTGCAGTACAGAGTACCTGGCACAGAGCAGGTGCTTAATACTGGTTGATTGAATGCCTTGCTACCCCTCAGAACACAAACATAACCAAGGTCTTTAGACTCTGAATCCGGGATTCTTGTCAAAAGTGGAACTGTCATGTGACTCCACATAGATTTAAGATTATATTGGCTTTTTTCTTTTTTGAGGGCTTTTGTCTCCCAAGAATCCTGAGATATCACCAGAGGACCTAGAATGTGGAAGCTGAGCACAGGAAGACCCCAGAAGTCATTCAGTAGACTCTGTTTGGAGGAATGACTGTTCTGGATGCCCCTGCTCTGACACTGCTGCCAGTGTGACCTTGGACAAGTCACCTAACTTTCCTAGCTCTTAGTTTCCTCATCCAGACATCCATGGGGTCAGACTCGATGGGGTCCAAGGCCCTTCCAGCACTAACCAGCTTGCTCCTGGCCCCAGAGGGGCTCAGAAGGGACCTAGCTCTAAAAGGCTGAACTGCCTTCCTCCCCAGAACAATGATCCTGCTGCTCCACAACTTGTGACCTTCACCATCAGAGAGACTGTGTGCCTCAAAACTGAAAATCATGATCCAGATAAATGTGACTTCAAGGAAAATGGGGTGAGAGTGTCCTGGGCTGGGGAGGGAGTCTGACTGAAGGAGGCTCTCTCTGGGGATATGCACCCCTTGGGGCAGGGAGGGTGCTGACCTCTGCTTTTCTGCTGCCCTGAGGAAAGTGATTTGTCCAGATGAGAAGCAGAAAAACCCTCCCAGGGGGCTGGCTGGGGACAAAGCTTGAGCTTGGTGTCTGTCCTGGCATGTCAGGGGCACAGGTTACAGACTGGTTACTGAACTCTCTCTGCCACCCTTCACAGCTGGAGAAAACATGCATGGGAGACATTGACCTGAATTCTTCCAATCCCTCTGATAGTATTTCCTGCGCTGATGTAAGTGATGAATCCTCCTTGGGGGCCTGGGAGAAGAACCCAAACCTCCAGTCCTCACTAGGGGTTCATGATGCCTTCTCTCTTGGACGCTGCTGGGATTGATGTGTAGCTAGAGGGGATTTGGATCAACTTTGACCCTTCTTCCCTCTTTCCACCCTTAGCCTCAGCCTAGCCTCCCTTGTCTTCCTCTAGGTTCCAGGAGGGGATGTAGATACAGAGACAGGACCTTTTCTCTCCCCTGTCTCCTATCCAGTTGACCCAACCCCAGCTCTGGAGCTAGAGAGATCTCTGACTTCAGAGTCCAAGGGGAAGAGGGGGAAGTAAGGAATTCCAATGGGACAGGAAGTGTCTAGAATTGCATTTCCAGAGAATCAAGCTGAGGAATTTGATATGGAGGGATACCTAGACATTTTCTAGTCCAACTCTCTCTCCTCCCCTTTAAAGAAAAAGAAACTGAGGTTGAAAGTCATGAAGTCATGAAGATCCTCCCCACAAGTCCTAGTGCTAAGTAATGTCTGAGGTGAAACAGATCTGACTCAGTCCAACTATCTTGGTAACCCCAAGAGCTCATTAAGTAGATGAAGTAGGGGAACTAAGGTAGGGTGGGCTGGTGGTGTAGCCAGTGACCCTGCCAGTCACTGTGAAGTGGGGGCTGTGAGGTCAGGGGTGATCATGTCAGGGGCTGAGTCCATGTGACCTGGTCCCAGGGTGTTCCTGGAGGGTAGAAGCTTGGAAGGGGTGGGTAAGGATTTCTTGTTCTCCTCCACATCTGCTGGGCACAGAAACAGGAGGAGGGTGACCTTAGAAGACTTTTTATATTTTTTCAAAATAAATATGAAGAAGCCCTTGAGGCTTTAGCTTTCTGTGTTGGGGGGAGCACTGCAGTTAGAGCAGAAGGCTGCAGATTTGGGGTTGACTCCTGGGTCTGTCACCTGCCAGTTGTGTCATGATCTCCTGTTTCCTACTTTCCAATGGGATGGTTCCACCAGATGACTATGGAGGGTCTTCCAAGCTCTGAGTCTCATGGTGTTCTAAGTTACTCCATTTCCCTAGTGGGCAGGGTTTTCTTCCCTCTTCAGCCCAACCCCCAGAGGCCCTGGACTAAGGAGCTCTGTTTCTCTTTTCTCTACAGCCTGAAAAGATCAAGAGAATTTGGCGTTGGATTATACCTACATTTCCTATATTTCGGGGATGAGGAACATCCACTAAAAAGGATTCAGGAACATTCCAATTTCTTTCTAACTGAGAGCTTAAATTCCTGTGAGACTGAGACTTACCTTCTGTTTAAGGCCATGTACTCTGCTTTGCTCATCTCAGATTAATAAACTAGCTTTATTCTCTCTGCCTCCATGGTTTCTCATTTAAGTCCTTACCATGTACTCTTAGACTGCACATAAGAAGATGAAAACAACCCCACCCAAATGTCTCCCCTGAAAGGGCTGATAATCCAGGAGGCATGGGAGCTGGAGCAGAAACTGAAGCACTCAGTGGATCATGTGGCAGGGATTGGGACCAGGCAACACCTAGAGACAAAGTGGTCTAGACAATCTGAGAGATCACTTTATGGGTAGGCCTGTGGAGAGCTGGGGGGGCAATGGACCTGTGAAACCTTCATGGAAAAAGTGGTGTCTGAGCTGGGCTTTGGAGGAAGAGAAGGCTCTCAGTGGGCAGAGATGAGAAGGGATCCATTCCTGGCACAGGGAACTCTCTTTAGACACATCAAGATAAGACTATGGAAAATCAAGAAGTCTAGTTTGCTGGCAAAATACCTAGAACTTTAAGGGGTGTAGTTAGTAAGGTGGTATAGGTAGGCTGGAGTCAAGAGGGTCTTAAATATCAGGTGTTCTCCAGCTGTTTGTCATTTATCCTATAGACAACAGGGAGTCCCTGAAGACTTTTATTTCTTTCTTTGGCTGTTTGTTTTAAGGAGGGAAGTAACAAGATCATGTTTTCATTAGGAAGCTGGGTGGACAATGGAGTGGAGCAGGTTAGGATTAGGCACAGGGGGATCAGTCAGCAGGTTACTGCAGTAGGTGAAAAGTGATGAGGGCTTGCTCTGGGCTGGTGGTTAGAGGAATGGAAAGGAGGGCTTGGTTGGGAAAGATGAAGTGGAAAGGACAGGAGGGAGAATTGACCAGATTTGGCAACTGAATGTAGAGTGAGAGTTGGCTCCATTGTCTTGGGAATGAGCTGCCTACTTAGACCCAGGTCACTTTAGGGAACTCATTCCAGGGATTCTTGTGAGTAAGTCATCTGTGGTGTCAGTGGGGAGACAGGAAAGGAAGATTTGTCCCTCTGAATAAGAAAATTTTACTAGCAAAAAGTGAAATCAGGTCCAGATCTCTTATCCCTATTCCCCATACCAATATCATAGTATGGCCAATGCCTCTCAGACTGTCAGGGCACCAGACACAGGCCTGGGTGGCAAACCCCTCACTTGCCCTAGTGTTTACTGATCACCAGTACTCTGAATTAGAGACTCCCTCTCCCTACACTAGACTTCAAGACAGACAAACAGTCATCAGAACTCACAAGTTTCCCGTACATGCCCTCTCTGTCACCTCTACAGAGACTCAACTCATATGCCAAGGAGTCTCTCCGGTACTTTGATTCAGCAGGAACAAGGGAATGAATGCCTCTCAATGTATGGCCAGTTGTAGCCTGACAGAAGAACCTAGGCAGAGCTATAGCTAGGATACAGCGTTGGGGTTTTTGTTTAGGGAATGGGCTTCTGGTGGCATGATTAGTACCTTTGACAATCCTTCAGCTTGTTGCCCCTCCCTCATCTGGCACCAGGTTACCACCAAATCTCCTCAGGCTCTCACACTTCTGGGACCCATCTCCCTGGGCTTGTACTCTTGGAGTACCCCTGTCTACAACCCATCTCCTCTTTCACCCCATTGCCACATCCTGCTAGGGAGTGGAGGTCTGGGCACCATCATCTCTTCTTTCAGAGCATGGGACACAACTTTACCTGGCACAGACTATCATTTAATCTCACTTCCACCCACCCCTAACTGAGGTTGCCTTGGCCTTAACGTTCCTACTTTTCATATAGATCCTGTCCCAGGCTTTGAGGCATAGGTAGACTTTGATTTTAAGTTAGGCAGTCCCCAAGTTCTACCAACATATTCAAAGTGACTGGAAGATATTCCTTCTTTCTGGAATTTTTTGCATTCTCACTTATCTATGTTATTACTTTATGACAAGGGAGAAGAAGCATCTCTGTGTTTCTCTTACTCTTGCTTTAATTTTTACTTTTTTCATCTCTTTCAGCACCTGGGACAGGAATTTTCACATTGTAGATGCTTCCTAGGTATTTTTAATTCAATCGCTCCTTGTCAAACACATTATGAGGAATAAGCCTGAATTAAAGGAAAGACTGAACTGTGCGGCTCTAAAATTCCTTCCTCTTCTGACATTCTGTGGATCATCGTGCCCACTTACCCACATGCAGCCTTCCTGGGCCACTGGAGCCAACACTGTTCTCTCTGTCCTCCTCACTACTATTGCCTTACTTGTCTTGATATTCAGTAGTAACAGTTTTTTGGAACACTTTAAAGTTTACTAATCCCTTTTGATGCATCTCCTCATTTGATCTAAACAAAACCCTGGAAGGTAGGTAGCCCAGACACTATTACTGATTACACACATGAGGCACCTGAGCCTCAGAATCAGCAGGGGACTTGCCCAATGTCAAACATCCAGCATATACCAGAGCCACGACCTCAGCTCTCATCTGCTGACTCCCAGGCCAACACTCATTGCATTATACTGACCTTCCTTTGCCGCTGTCCACATGCCTGTGACCAGAGATGAATATTTCCAATAGAACTTTTAAGTGTGATGCCTCAAACTCCTTTGGGAAACTTCTAACCCTGAGCTTGACCCCAGAAGAGGGAGAACTAGGTTCTAGATCAACCCAGACTAAATGTCTAAATGCGTTTCTTCCTCCCCAACCCAGAAACTACTTCTCTGCATGAAAGAAAATGACCTGTTAACCTGAAGCAGAGTGTCCCAGCAAAGACTGAGGGGGGACCTGGAAAAGGGAAGAAGGGAGAGAAAGGGCAGAGAGGCTGGCCCCCAGCATGACAGAAGGGAAGTCTGACATCCTTCCAGCCTTACTTTCCTATCCTCATTCTGTAGACAAGCTGCATTATTTATTTCTCTGTTATTCCACCCTTTGCTCTCCCCTCTCCATGTATTTGCAAAGGCTGTGCCCTCTGCCTGCAGGAGAACTTCCCCCCATCACCCTTTGACATCTTTGGACATCCTTACCCTGCTATAAGTTCAATTGATCATGTTTTCATGAAGTCTTCTCTGATTCCTCCACCTAGAACTGATCTCTCCTTACTCAAATAGTAGCATGCTCTCCTTTTGTATTCTATTTGTGTAAAAAAAAAAATGTGGTTTATGTAACCCTCTGATCAAAGATGATCTATATAAGACTTTCTACATTGGTGGAGATTGATTACTTAATACGGTGAACCTATGAGATGGGTGGAGTTGGTAAGAGCTTGAGAAAAGAGAGATCTTGGTTTGGCTTCTATCATCCAGAGAGAAAAAAAATACATGGTTCTCCATTCTGGCCAAGAAGAGGTCCCTTTAGGGAGAAAGATGAATCTTTCAGTAATTCTTATGGAAATGGACTCAAATTTTTCTGTTTTTGTCTACAAATACAACTCTACTTAGTTTGTAAAAATGCTAAAATATTCTTTCTTTGAACAAGTCTAATCATATAAGCGTTTATGGAGTTCCCTAGGAGTGCAAAGATTTGTGCTATGAAGGCTTGTTGAGGGCTGCTCATCAATTTTGTTCTGTCCATCTGACACCAAACTCTCTCTTGTGGTTCCAAAAACTGTAGTAGGGCAGAGACCACACCATACCAAAACTACCTTGGCAGACTGACTAAATCATGTGTAGGGTAAACCACAGGCCTAAAAATCTATGGTGAAGTTAGGCAGTTATTGACCCCAAGCATGTGAAGACTTCACCCAGTGCAAAGGGTTGAAGAAATCAATTTTTTCCAAAGGTCATGAAGGTGATTGATGCAACTACTGTGAAACTCACAGAGCTTGGTCAGACATCACAGGCCAAGTTCATCCATTGCTTCTCCAGTCATTCCCACTCATCTTGACTTTTGTCTTGCCATTCGAATAATCTGAGGGCTAATCTAAGAGGAATTAAGATATCAGGAAATCCCATTCAAAATAATTACCAAAAGCCTAAAATTTGCAGGTGGTCAACCTATTACTAAACTCGGTACTTGGACAGACAAAACTATAAAGCACTCTTTGAACAAGTAAAATACAACTTTAGTAGCTGGAGGAAGATTCAGTGCTCATGGGTGGGTCATGCCAATATTATAAAAATGTCAAGACTATCAAAGTTCATTTATAGTTTTTATGCTATATCTGTCAGATGGTGAGAGGGATAGTTTGGAGAACTCACCATCTCTCTGAGCAGCCCATTCCATCTGGGGAGAGCCCTACTCCTTAGGAAGTCTTTCCTGATGATCAAGCCTAAATTGGCCTCTTTGCACTTTCACCCATTACTTCCAGTCCTGTCTTCTGGGGCTGAACTGAACCAATCTAATCTCTCCCCCAGGACAGCTCTTCAAGTCCTGCACTACTGTCACCCCCATCTCTTTCCTCTGGGCCTTCTCTCTGGCTGTCTCCCATGCCTGGAATGCTCTCCCTCCTTCCTTCTGATTCCTGACCTCCCTGGATCCCTCCAAGTCCCCATTGAAATGCCATCTTTTCCAAGATGGCTTTCCTACAGTGTGTTAAGGCCCTAGAAGTGCTTTCCTTCTGTTACTTAGTACCCCTTCATCCTGTATGTAACTCATCTTGTCTGTATTTGTTTGCACTTTGTGTCCTTCATTAGATTGTGAGCTCCTTGAATCAGGGAACTATTTTTTGCCTCATTTTGTATCACCAGTGCTTAGCAAAGTACGTGGCACATAGTAGGTACTTAGTAAATGTGAACTGACCTCCAAGACAGTTGAGAAAGACTCATGGTGGAAAATGCTCCCCACATCCCTAGAAAGAAATGATGGACTCACTGTAGATTAAAGCTTCCTGTTTTTACTTTATTTATTTTCATGATATCTCTTCTTTTTCAAAGTAGAATTATTTAGCAAAATGTTTCCTCTTTCATAACGTTACTGATATGGAAATAGTGTTACAGGATTGCATATATATAAATTATATCAAAATACTTGGGGAGGGTGGAGGAAAGGGAAGGAGTGAGGACATTTGGAACTCAAAATTTTATTAAAAAGGAAAGTGAAAAACATTGTCTTTGCATGTAATTGGAAAAATACTATCAAAAAATAAAGGAAATCTCTTGATTGATGTCTGTAATTTTTAATTTTACAGAATTCCTGTGGGTGGAACCAAGATGGCAGAGGAACAGCATGCACTTTCTAGAGTAATCCTACCAACCCAGCCAAATACCTGTTAGAAATGACTCTAAACAAAATTCTGGAGCTGCAGAACCCACAGAATGATGGAGTGAAGCAAATCTCCAGCCCAAGACAGCCTGGAAGGCCCCCAGGAAGTGTCTATCAAGCTAGGCTGGGAGCAGAACGCTGTGCACCGTTGGCTACCCTAGCATACAGTAGACTTGAGTAGACATCAGGGGGACTGAATGTCAGGCCCTTGTGCCAGTTTTCAGACAACATGACCCCAAAACACTGAGGATAACTTAGAAGGTCAGTGAGAAAAGCCTGTGGGACCAGTGCAGGAGAGTGGAGTGGTCTGGTTTCAGCCCCAGGCTGGTTTAAGGGGAAGTGGTGGAGGAACCCACAGCAATAGCCACAGCAGCAGCAGTGGCAGCTGCAGCCACTGTTTCTGGTAGTCCAATAATTTTTAAATTATTTCTTCTGGATCTATTTTCCAGGTCAGTTGTTTTTCCAATGTGTTGTTTCACCTTATCTTCTATTTTTTTCAAATTTTTGGTTTTGCTGACTAATTTCTTGGTTTAATTCATAGTCATCCATTTCCCTGGACTCAACTCTTTCTTTCAACATGATTTTGTTCAGTGAGCTTTTGAACTTTCTCCTCCATTTGGCTAATTCTGCTTTTTAAAACCTCCTTCTCCTCACTGGGTTTTTGGACCTCTTTTTCCAACTGTGTTAGCCTCTTTTTAAAGCTGCTATTTTCCTCAGCTTTTTTTTGGTTCTCCATTAGTAAGCTGCTAATTTGTTTTTTAAGGTCTTCTATGGCCTGAGCCAAGTTTAAGTCCTCTTTGGAGGCAGGGCCCTTGACATCCAGTGACAGTATGCCTTGTCCTTCTTCATCTGAAAGGACAGGGAGAGACACCAGTTCCCCAAGAAAGTAACCTTCTATGGTCTTACTTTTTTCCCTTTTTCTAGGCATTTTCCCAGCCAGTTACTTGACTTCTGAGTTTCCTCTCCACCACCACCTTGCCTCCAGTTCTACCCAGCCAGCACTTGGGGCCTGAGATTCAAATGCTGCTCCCAAGCCTCTGGGGCTTGCAGCAGAGGTGGGGCTGCTATTCAGTGTGAGATTAAGTTCAGTTGCTCAGGTGGAGGCAGGGCACCACCCCAGGTTCAGTTCCCTCAGGAGGTTTACAAGGAGACCTTCAATAATGGGCGTGTGCCACTGCCTGCTTTGGGAGACCCTGTCTAATGCTGCCTCCACTGCTGCCTCCTGAGGGGACCTGAGTTATGTGGACAACTCGCTCACCTCTTGGCCAGCCAAAAAGACCCTCTCACTGACCTTTGGTGCCTTTGGGTTGAGGGATCTGTGCTGCCACTGGAGACTCTGCCCCTGAAGCCTGCTCAGATCTGTTCCTCTCAGTGCCATGTCATCAAGGCAGGGCTGGGCTCTGCTCCAAGTCCAGTGCATGACAGACCTTTACCAGCAGTTGTTCAGGTCTCTCTGGAACAGAAATCTCCTCCACTCCATTGTTCTGTGGCTTCTGCTGCTCTAGAATTTGTTGAGAGTTCTTCTTTACAGGTATTTTATGAGCAGTGGGGTAAGAGCTAAGCATCTGTGTACCTTTCTACTCCGCCATCTTGGTTCCTCCCACACAGCCACTGTTTCTGGAGCTCCAGGACCACAGATTTTGGTGGGATCCAGCAGGTGACAGTACAACCCCTACCTCCATTGGAAGCAGAGAACCACCTTGACAAAGAGCTCAAAGTCAAGTAACTGGCTGGGGAAATGAGGAAAAACTAGAAAAAACATCAGACTATAGAATCTTACTTTGGTGACAAGGAATACCAAACCTTGCAAACAGAAGAAAACAAAGTCAAAGTTCCTCCATCCAAAGCCTCCAAGAAAAATACGAATTGGTCTCAGGCTATGGAAGAGCTCAAAAAGGATTTTGAAAATCAAGTAAGAGAAGTAGAGCAAAAATTGGAAAAAGAAATGAGAGTGATGCAAGAAAATCATGAAAAACAAGTCAACTGCTTGCTAAAGGAGACCCAAAAAAATGCTGAATAAAATAACACTTTAAACAATAGACTAACCCAAATGGCAAAAGAGAGCCAAAAAACCAATGAGGAGAGGAATGCCCTAAAAAGTGGAATTCACCAGATAGAAAAGGAGATCCAAAATCTCACTGAAGAAATAATTCTTTACAGATTAGAATAGAGTTAATGGAAGCTAATGACTTTATAAAAAAAGATTTAAACCAAACCAAAGGAACAAAAAAAATGCCAATTTAAAATATCTCATTTGAAAAACAACTGACCTGGAAAATAGATCCAGGAAGACAATTTAAAAATTATGGGACTATGTGAAAGCCATGATCAAAAAAAGAACTTAGGCATCATATTCCAATAAATTATCAAGGACATTTGCCCTGATATTCTAGAACTAAAGGTCAAAATATATGTTGAAAGAATCCACAGATCACCTGCTGAAAGAGATTCAAAAAGAGAAACTCCCAGGAATATTGTAGCCAAATTCCAGTTCTCATTTCAAGGAGAAAAAATTGCAGGTTCCCAGAAAGAAACAATTGAAGTATTGTGGGAATACAATCAGAATAACACAAGATCTAGCAGCTTCTACATTAAAGGACCAAAGGGCTTGGAATATGATATTCCAGAAGTCAAAGGAGCTAGGATTAAAACCAAGAATAACCTATGACGTAAAACTGCGTATAATACTTCAGGGGAAAAAATGATCATTCAATGAAATAATGGACTTTCAAACATTCTTGATGAGAAGACCAGAACTGAATAGAAAATTTGACTTTCAAACACAAGAATCAAGAGAAGCATGAAAAGGTAAGCAGAAAAGAGAAATCATAAGGAATTTACTAAATTTGAACTGTTTACATTACTACATGGAGAAATAATATTTGTAATTCTTGAGATTTTTCTCAGTATTTGAGTAGTTGGAGGGATTATATACATGTAGACAGAGAGCATAGGGTGAGTTGAGAAACAAAGGATGATATCTAAAAAACCAAAATTAATGGGTGAGGGAGGAATATATTGGGAGGAGAAAGGGAAAAATGAAATGGGGCAAATTATCTCTCATAAAAGAGGCAAGAAAAAGCTTTTTCAGTGGAGGGGTAGAGAGAAGGTGAGAGGGAAAAAGTGAAACTTACTCTCATCACATTTGGCTTAAAGAAGGAATAACATGCACATTCAATTTGGTATGAAAATCTATCTTACACTACAGGAAAGTAGAGGAGAAGGGGATGAGTGGGGTGGGGAGGAATGATAGAAGGGAGGGAAAATGGGAGGAGTGGGTAATTAGAAGTAAACACTTTTGAGGAGGGACAAGGTCAAAAGAGAGAATGGAATTAATGAGCTGCAGGATTGGATGGAGGAAAATGAGTTAGTCTTTCACAAGGTGACTTTCATGAAAGTCTTTTGCATAACTACACATGTATAACCTATACTGAATTGCTTGTCTTTTCAATGGGAATGAGTATGGAGGGAAGAAAGGAGAGAAGTTGGAAAATTGTTTTTCACATGCAACTGGTAAATAAGAAATACAGGTAATGGGGTATAGAAATCTATCTTGCCCTACAAGAAAATAGAGGAGATCAGGATATGGGAAGGGAGGGATATGATAGAAGGGAGGGTAGATTGGGGGAATGGGTATTCAGAATTCATGATGTCTTGGAGTGAGGGAGGGGAGACTTGGGGAGAACATTTGGAACTCAAAATCTGGTGGAAAGGAATGTTGAAAACTAAAAATAAATAAATATATTTTTTAAAAAACAATTCTAAGAGGCACTGAGTTACTTGCCCAGGGTCATCCAGCCAGTCTGTATGAGACTCAAAACTTGAACCCAGGTCTTCCTCTGTCCTGGGTCAGCTTGATAGCATTTCATGATTCTATGAATCTCCCTAAATTAAACTACTATAGTTTGGATTCTGGGCCAGCTAGGTGGTGCATTCCATACAGAGGCAAGCTTGGAGTCAGGAGGACCTTATTTCAAGTTGAACCTCAGACATTTACTAGCTGTGTGACCCTGGGCAAGTCACTTAACCTTGTTTGCTTCAATTTTCTCCTCTGTAAGATGAGCTGGAGAAGGTAATAGCAAGCCACTCCAGGATCTGTGACAAAATCACCCCAAATTGGGATCATATAGAATCAGATATTTAGGAAATGGCTGAGTGGAAGAGGTATATTTATTGAAGGCCCCTCAGGGAGTAAAATAGGCATATTTTGTACAGACTCCTCAGGGTCCCCTTGTGTCATTCCCATTTGTCTCACCTGACCCTGAGAAACCAAACAATAGAGATTCTGTTTTTCTTAAAATTCTTTTTATGTTACAAGGTAGTCCTTGACAGAGACTGCTTTTGCTTACTTCCAGACTGCCTTTGCTCATTTCCCTGTCTGCTTTTACAGACATTACCCTATGCTACTGTTACAGTCCTTGACAGAAGTTGCTTAGTCCCTTATCCCCTTTGCCAAAAATGACTCTTGTATACTTATTCTTTGTTGTTGGGGTAGAATTTCCATGGATATACTGTATCCTCAAGGCTCAGCCAATGGAGTAAGTGGAAGGCAGTTAAGGTGGGGGTACTGTGGTCAAGGTCTATAAAAACTATTGTGCAGGACACACCCTCACCCTCCTCAGCCATTGCCATCTTGAGCCAGGCAGGAGTGCCCTTTCTCAAGAAAGCTGAATAAACATCTTTCCTTTTTACTCTTTAGGTCAAAACTCTAATTTTATTTAAGGGGGTTCATCTCACACAGTTTTGATGCATTGGCTGGGAAGCGAACCTTTTCCTTGGTATTTCTCTCCCTCTGTCATTCTAGGGGCCAGGATGTCCCCTCTCAGCTTCTCTTCCCTTTCTCTCTCTTCTTCCCTTTGACATCTTTCAGGCTTCCCCTCAGCCTTTGTTATAACACTCTGTTTCAGGCTAATTGATCACTTTCTTTCAGACAGAAAAGTAGTTACTGCAGGTAGAAGAAGAAACCTGCATTTTGGGAGGAAAAAAGGAGTATGGTTTGGGTTGACCTAGAAACTAGTTCTTCTCTCTTCTGGGGTTAAGCTCAGGCTGAGAAGTTCCCCAAAGGAGTTTGGAGCATCACACTTAAGAGTCCTGTTGGAAATACTCATCTCTGGTCACAGGCATGTGGACAGAACCAAAGGAAGATGAGTATAATGCAAAGAGTGCTGGTCTTGCAGTCAGAAGATGAGAGTCGAGGTCTTGGCTTTGGCATTTACTGGATGTTTGATTGTGGGCAAGTCCCCTCTTGATTTTGAGTCTCACATGGCTCATGTGTATAATCAATAATAGTGTCTGTGCCACCTACCTTAAATGAGATAATGGGATTGGTAAACTTCAAAGTACTATAAAAAGCTATCAATCCTAAATATAAAGACAAGTAAGGCAATGGCAGTAGGGAAGAAAGAGAGAATCGTGTTGGATCCAATGGCCCAGGAAGGCTGCATGTGGGCAAGAGGGCATGATGATCCATGAAATGTCAGCTGGAAGGGATTTTAGGGGCCACAGGGTTTAGTCTTTCATTTACTTCAGGTTCATCCCCCATAATATATTTGACAAGTAGTTCTTCATTTAAAAAATACCTGGGAAGCATCTACAATGTGCAAACTACTAATCTAGGTGCTAGGAAAGAGGAAAAAGTTTGGTTAAGAAAAGGCAGCAGGCTCAATGCATACAGTTTATTCCCTTAAAGCTATCTATTACATGCTCCCAGAGCCAGAATAAAATTCTGACTGTCTGATACAAGAATGGTCAGCCTTCGTACACTTTACCCTGAGAAAGGAACTCTCTTAGTTCCACAAGTTGTAAATGTAGTGAGACAAGACAATTAATGAAGTAGTGTCAGTTGGAATTTATGATTCCAGGACATGTGATTTTCCTCTACATAGCATATGTCTCTGTGACACAAGATAAGAAAAAAATCCCACCACTCTGCTTGCAGGCATCCTGCCATAAGCAGGTCTTTGAAACTGCTTGCACAGGAAAGGGCATTTTTATTTTTATTATTTTATTTATTTTTTCAATGTTCTACAATCACTACCATAAAACTTAGATTTTAACCCTCCCACACCTACTCCCCTCCCTCCCCAAGATGGCATACAATTCTATAAAGGATCTACATATACTTTCCCATTGAATACATTTTAACTATAGTCATGATATGTAGACAAACTAAAATAAAAGGAAATCATATAACAAATCAAAACATGATACACACACACACACGCACACACAAACATGATCTGCTACATTCTGCGAATGAATTCCATAGTTCTTTCTCTGAGTGTGGAAGGCATTTTGCCTTAGAAAATCATTGGGAATTTTTTTTAAGTTCTTGCATTATTGCAAAGTTCCAAGTCTACCAGAAAAAACTCTCACATACTGTGGTTGTTGCTGTGCACAAAGTTCTCCTGGTTCTGCTCCTTTCACTCAGCATCAGATCATATAAGTCCTTCCAGGCCTCCCTGAAGTCTTCTTGTTCATCATTTCTTATGGCACAATAGTACTTCATTACATTCATATGTCATAATTTGTTCAGCCATTCCTCCATTGAAGGGCATTCCCCTTGACTTCCAGTTTTTGGCAACTACAAAGAGTGCTGCTATAAATATTTTTGTACATATGGTACCCTTTCCCATTTTTATAATCTCTTGGGGATAAGTCCTAGTAGTAATATCGCTGGGTCAAAGGGTATGCTCACTTTTGTAGGAAATGGTGTTTTTATAGCAAAGCAAAACAGTTTGATTGATTAATTCAGGTTTGGGTCCTTATTAAAGTTTAAAATTTGTATTAAATGATCATCACAGAAGTGGTCTTTGAGTCAAAGCCAAGGAAAAGGGACCTAGAAAAGTGAGACCTTAGGGAGGGTGCAAATGGGGGCATACAAGATGGAGGACTGCCAAAGGGACTAATCAAGTGTCCAGAGGTCCACTCCCTGGACAATACCCCCACCACTCTATCCTAGTCATAGCTATGCGTAGGTTCTTCTGTTAGGCTAAAACTGGTCATTCATTCACAGGCATTCATTCCCTTGATCCTGCTGAGGAAAAGGCAGTACTTGGAGAGAGTCTCTGGAATTTGAGTTGAGTCTCTGTAGAGGTGAGAGTGAGGGAATACATGGGAAACTTGGGAGTTCTCATGACTATTTACCTGTCTTTAAGTCTAGAGTATGAAGAGGGAGTCTCTAATTGAGAGTATTGGTGATGAGTAAATACTAGGGGAAGTGAGGGGTTTGCCAGCCAGGCCTCTGTCTTGTGCCCTAACAGTCTGAGAGGCACTGGTCATACTGTGATATCGGTATATTGCTATGGGGAATAAGGATAAGAGATCTGGATTTAATTTTACTTCTTGTTAGTAAAATTTTCCTATTCAGAAGACCAAGTCTTCTTTGCCCCTCTCCCCACATACACTATAGATTACTTCCTCACAAGAAACACTATATTGGGTTCTATAAAATGTACTAGGTCTAAGTACACAGCTCATTCCCAAGATAATGGAGCCAAATTTCACTCTACAATCACTTGCCAAATCTGATTAATTCCCCCTCCTGTCCTTTCCACTTCACCTTTCCCAACCAATCCTCTTTTCATTGCTATAACTACCAGCCCAGAGCAAACCTTCATCACTTTTCACCTACTGCAATAACCTGTTGACTGATCCCCCTGTGCCGAATCCTAACTTTCTCCACCCTATTGTACACCCAGCTTCCTAATGAAATTATCCTCCTAATGAAAACATATGATCCTGTCACGTCCCTCCTTAAAACAAACAGCCAAAGAAACAAATAAAAGTCTTCAGGGACTCCCTGTTGTCTATAGGATAAATGACATAAAAGTGGAGAACACGTGATATTTAAGACCCTCTTGACTCCATCCTACCTATACCACCTTACTAACTACACCCCTTAAAGTTCTAGGTATTTTGCCAGCAAACTAGACTTCTTGATTTTCCATAGTCTTATCTTGATGTGTCTAAAGAGAGTTCCCTGTGCCAGGAATGGATCCCTTCTCATCTCTGCCCACTGAGAGCCTTCTCTTCCTCCAAAGCCCAGCTCAGACACCACTTTTTCCATGAAGGTTTCACAGGTCCATTGCCCCCCCAGCTCTCCACAGGCCTACCCATAAAGTGATCTCTCAGATTGTCTAGACCACTTTGTCTCTAGGTGTTGCCTGGTCCCAATCCCTGCCACATGATCCACTGAGTGCTTCAGTTTCTGCTCCAGCTCCCATGCCTCCTGGATTATCAGCCCTTTCAGGGGAGACATTTGGGTGGGGTTGTTTTCATCTTCTTATGTGCAGTCTAAGAGTACATGGTAAGGACTTAAATGAGAAACCATGGAGGCAGAGAGAATAAAGCTAGTTTATTAATCTGAGATGAGCAAAGCAGAGTACATGGCCTTAAACAGAAGGTGAGTCAGTCTCACATAGGAATTTAAGCTCTCAATTAGAAAGAAATTGGAATGTTCCTGAATCCTTTCTAGTGGATGTTCTTCATCCTATTATACGTATAAGTCCACGTATAACCAAAGGCCAAATTCTCTTGATCTTTTCAGGCTGTAGAGAAAAGAGAAACAGAGCTCCTTAGTCCAGGGCCTCTGGGGGTTGGGCTGAAGAGGGAAGAAAACCCTGCCCACTAGGGAAATGAAGTAACTTAGAACACCATGAGACTCAGAGCTTGGAAGACCCTCCATAGTCATCTGGTGGAACCATCCCATTGGAAAGTAAGAAACAGGAGATCATGACACAACTGGCAGGTGACAGACCCAGGAGTCAACCCCAAATCTGCAGCCTTCTGCTCTACAACAGTGCTCCTCCCAAGACAGAAAGCTAAAGCCTCAAGGGCTTCTTCATGTTTATTTTGAAAGAAATATAAAAAGTCTTCCCAGGACACCTTTCTCCTGTTTCTGTGCCCAGCAGATGTAGAGGAGAACAAGAAATCCTTACCCACCCCTTCCAAGCTTCTACCCTCCAGGAACACCCTGGGACCAGGTCACATTGACTCAGTCCGTGACATGACCACCCCTGACCTCACAGCCCCCACTTCACAGTGACTGGCAGGGTCACTGGCTACACCATCAGAACACCCTACCCTAGTTCCCCTACTTCATCTACTTAATGAGCTCTTGGGGTTACCAAGATAGTTGGACTGAGTCAGATCTGTTTCACCTCAGACATTACTTAGCACTAGGACTTGTGGGGAGGATCTTCATGACTTCATGACTTTCAACCTCTGTTTCTTTTTCTTTAAAGGGGAGGAGAGAGAGTTGGACTAGAAAATTTCTAGGTATCCCTCCAAATCAAATTCTTCAGTTTGATTCTCTGGAAATGCAATTCTAGACACTTCCTGTCCCATTGGAATTCCTTACTTCCCCCTCTTCCCCTTGGACTCTGAAGTCAGAGATCTCTCTAGCTCCAGAGCTGGGGTTGGGTCAACTGAATAGGAGACAGGGGAGAGAAATGGTCCTGTCTCTGTATCTCCATCCCCTCCTGGAACCTAGAGGAAGACAAGGGAGGCTAGGCTGAGGCTAAGGGTGGAAAGAGGGAAGAAGGGTCAAAGTTGATCCAAATCCCCTCTAGCTACACATCAATCCCAGCAGCGTCCAAGAGAGAAGGCATCATGAACCCCTAGTGAGGACTGGAGGTTTGGGTTCTTCTCCCAGGCCCCCAAGGAGGATTCATCACTTACCTCAGCGCAGGAAATACTATTAGAGGGATTAGAAGAATTCAGTTCAATGGTTCCAAAGCATCTTTTCTCCAGCTGTGAAGGGTGGCAGAGAGAGTTCAGTAACCAGTCTGTAACCTGTGCCCCTGACATGCCAGGACAGACACCAAGCTCAAGCTTTGTCCCCAGCCAGCCCCCTGGGAGGGTTTTTCTGCTTCTCATCTGGACAAATCACTTTCCTCAGGGCAGCAGAAAAGCAGAGGTCAGCACCCTCCCTGCCCCAAGGGGTGCATATCCCCAGAGAGAGCCTCCTTCAGTCAGACTCCCTCCCCAGCCCAGGACACTCTCACCCCATTTTCCTTGAAGTCACATTTATCTGGATCATGATTTTCAGTTTTGAGGCACACAGTCTCTCTGATGGTGAAGGTCACAAGTTGTGGAGCAGCAGGATCATTGTTCTGGGGAGGAAGGCAGTTCAGCCTTTTAGAGCAAGGCCCCTCCTGAGCCCCTCTGGGGCCAGGAGCAAGCTGGTTAGTGCTGGAAGGACCTTGGACACCATCAAGTCTAACCCCATGGGTTTCTAGATGAGGAAACTAAGAGCTAAGAAAGTTAGGTGACTTGTCCAAGGTCACATTGACAGAAATGTCCAGAACAGTCATTCCTCCAGAGTCTACTGAGTGACCTGGGGACATTTCCTGTGCTCAGCTTCCACATTTCCCGTCCTCACGGCGTTATCTCAGAATTGCTGGAAGACAAAAGCCCTCAAAAAAGAAAAAAAGCCAATACAATCTTAAATCTATGTGGAGTCACATGAGAGTTCCACTTTTGACAAGAATCCTGGATTCAGAGTCTAAAGACCTTGATTGTGTTTGTATTCTGAGGGTTAGCAAGGCATTCAATCAACCAGTAAACATTTATTAAGCACCTGCTCTGTGCCAGGCACTCTGTTTGTACTGCAGATCCAAAAAGGCAAAAAAAAACCCCTGCCCTCAAGGAGCTTACAAATGAATGAGAGGGAGATTACATGCAAAGGAATACATAGAAAGCAAGCTGTGTGCAGGATAAGTAGGAAATCATAAGGAGAGGGACATCACTTTTCACTCATTCATTTGTTCTTTTACTCATTTCCAATTCTCTTACTTAACTGCTGTTTGCCCTTCGTTTCTCTGGACCACCGTTTCCTACTCTGGAATTTGAGGGGGTTAAACTCAGTGACGTCTAAGGTCCCTTCCAGCTTGACAACCTATGTATGACCTGTGCAGTGCTGTAGGGTGTGTGGAGAGAGAAAAAGAGACCCCACTGACCCGGCATCTTGGAGGGGGACCTTGAGCTTTACTCTGAGGGGGGAGCAATATTGCAAAGTCATGGGGAAGGGATTTCAAGGGAAGGGAGTCCTCACAAGGACAGTGTGAAATAGACCAAGCATGGATTATTATCCCCACTTTACAGATGAGAAAACTGAAACTCAGGGAGGGAAGAAGCCTTGCTTAGAGTCAAAAAATCTGTCACATCTGGGATGAGAACTCAGCTCACCTGACCCAAGTGATGATAATAGTGAACTTTTATACAGTGCTACTGCATGCCAGGCAATGGACTAAGGGCTTTACAATGATTATCTCATTTCATCCTCACAACAATTCTAGGAGGTGGGGGCTATTATTCTCCCCACTTCACAGTTGAGGAAACTGAGGCAAGCAGAGGTTCAGTAATTTGCCCAGTCCCACAGTTAGTGAGTGTCTGAGAGTGAATTTGAAATCAGGTCTCCCTGACTATCCACTCTACCACCCAGGTGCCCCTATTTTACCACTATATCTCAAAGTCTCCCAAAGGGAGAGCAAGGGTTTCTTGAGTGAAGGGGTCACAGCAGAGCATCTTGATAGGTACAGCCCTCCCCCATGGTCCCAATGCTACTCACTTCCCCAGACGGCAGATTCAGGTTTAAGAGGCGAAAGAGGTTTTGTGATCCTGAGTTCTTGTTGTATTGCTGAATGAATCTATTCACCACATCCTGGTACCTCTCATCTTGGGCACAGGCAAGTGGAGTCATCAGGCTGAGCAGCCCCAGCACCAACAGGGGTACCTGCATGGTTGAGCCCCTCATCTCCTTGGTCCTCAATGCTGTGGGCAGAAAGGAGCTCTCTTTTATTCACTGACTCTTCCTCATCCTTACACAAGTACAAGGGACACCTCCAACCATTGGGTAACAACAGTTCCCTCAGATCTGTGGTTTCTCCCATTGTTTTATCATGGGTCACCTCTTGTCAAAGAGTCCCCTCTTTCAATTTCCTCATGCAACTGTAGATCTAATCAATAGGAAATATTTAGCAAAGAGGGGAAGTATAGAGGAAAGGTAGAGGGGAAAGGGAGGAAGATTAGGGAAGTAGAGGGATGTGAAGAAATAAAAATTTTCCCCATCTCTCTCTGTTTTACAATTTCCTGGAGGGTCTGCAGATGGTAGATGGTCCAGTCAACTGTATATTGGATTGCCTATCCAGTTTCTCAAGGAACTTTGTAATAGAGGTAGAGTTACTTCAGCTGACCTCCACAGTCTCCTCTGATCCTTCCCAAAATGCTCAGTCCCAAATTCTCCAAAAGCACAGGGTTCAAGTTTCAACCAAGGATTTCTGGATCCCCAATTTACCCTAATAAAGCCTTCCAAGCTAGGGTCCTGACTCCATCCCATTCAGCTCCACAAATCTACATGCTTTCAGGTCAGACCTATATGCTGTCCATGTACAAAATGTCACAGCTCAAACAATAGACTTTCTTCAGCCAGAAGAGGTTCCTGGAAGCAGAGCCTGGACAAGGGGAAGGAATGTGAGAGGAAGAGCATTAGTGCCCTTGGGATTCCTGGTCTGTGCAGATCCAGGAGGTGGAAGATGCAATCAGGCTGAAGAGGACGACAAACAGGGGATAGACAGACAGTCAGCAAGTCAGGGCATGAGGAGGGCACAGGAGGGGAGGAATCAGCAAAGATCTGAGGTAGGAGGTAGAACCTCACAGGGAGCAATGTAGGAATTCTCCAAGGAGGAAATGAGGAGAGAGAACATTCCAGATATGGTGGACCCCCTCTGCAAAGGCACAGTGGTGGGGGATGATCTCTCAGATACAGACCACAGAATTAAAACCACTTTAGCCACAATGTGGACTATGTGAAGGGCAATGAAATGAAATTGGTGGAGAAAGATGGTGGGAATCAGACACTGAAAAAGTAAGTAAAAGAAGTCAAAGTTGGCTGCAGCAATGAGAAAGAAACCAACAGTGAAAACCTTCAGCCACCAGGCATCTGATCCATGCAGTGAGCTGTAGTGGCTTTAAAGACTTGATGGTGAAGTTGGAGGTGGGAAGCTGGTGTAGTGGAGAGAGTGCCGGGGCTGCGGTCAGAGTAGACCCCTCCTGAAATCTGACTTCAGATGCCTAGTAGCCTGGGGAATGTGGGGCAAGTAGCTTATTCTCTGTTTGCGACTACTGCCTTAGCCTGCAAAATCAGGGTAATATTATAACCTCACTCTTAGTGTTGCTTTGAGTATCAAATGAGATGACATTTATAAAGTCCCTGGCACATAGTTGGTGCTTAATAAATGCTCATTCCATCCCCCTCTGAGCTGAGAGCTGTTGAACTAATGGACCAGAACTGGCAAAATTACCCAGAACTAGCAATTCAAACTAATGATAAGCAACTAAAAATAACATAGTAAACACATAATAAATGTGGCTCAACTATCTCTTTGATGAATGGCAAGAGCACTAGGCTTAGAGAGGTCAAGGGTCAAGTTTTGGCACTGTCTGAGGAGGTTAAGTGAGATAATGTGTGTATATGCATGTATATGTATATGTGCAGTTACATACATATGCATGCAAATACACACACAAACACACATGTAAACTTGTGAATATATACGTATGTAAACACTTCAGAAGCATACTACCTTAACTGGACCTCTTATTATTCAGGACAGAAAGGTAGAGTGTTTCTGGATTGTTCCGGCTTAACATGTTACATTAATAACAGCACTTCTATAGCATTATGAGATTTAACAAGTGCTGTGACCAAATAACACTCTGAGGCAGATGGAACAAGTATTGCTGTTCTGCTTTTGGTCATTAATTAAATGAATGAATGAATGTAGAAGAGATCTCAATCAGAGGAGAAAATGTGTGGAGTAACCACTGACTGCACCCAAGCACCAAAACTCCTGCAGTGTGGGAGCTGGACAAGAGGACTGATTTCTGTGGTCATTCTCAAGTCTATGACTGAATCATGGCTCTCCCACCTGGTTGACCTCACTTTACATCCCTGGTTATGGAAAAGGAAGAGGTGAGCTGTTGTGCAAACTCATTTCAAGATCTCTGCCCATTTCACCAGTGAGCTGTTGGTCAAACCAATGTCATATTACCTGGGATAATTGCAAGGGAGTTTGAGGGTTTGGAGGGGTGACTAAACCATTTCATGGGGGTTGCCGATCTCAGCTGCAACAAAATTCTGCAAGAGAAAAGCAATATATTGTTGGGTCATCCCTGATACCATCCATCCCTCTTTTTTACCCTGCTCTATGCCCGGTTTTACTACCACCAGGGCTCTGTGGCAGAACTATCTACACTTGGAAGTAAAGAGCAGCTTGGCCTCCACGCTTTCCTTCATCCATCCTGATACCCCAAACTTGCCAGCTGGGAAAAGTCACTGAAGTTTCATCAGTCTGTTTTCTCCTCTATAGAATGGGGAGAATCAGACTTGTATTACCAACCTCACATGACTCAGTTGAATTTCATTCAATTCAGCTTCTTCAGAAGATGCTGTTTGAGCATGAAATCTGGATGTGAGGACAACCGCTTAAATTACTGAAATAAAGGTTTCTACTCAAGGATGCAATGCTACTAAAACACACTGAAAAAATTATAGGCACCTTTAGCCCTCCTCCCCTCACACTTGGCAGGTGAAGGACAGTGGCTATGACATGCTACATTTAGCATCAGGTTTTTTTCAATAAGTGAGTTAGTTTTGTTGTCGTGTTTTCTCCTTATATTATTTTTATTTTATAAATATATTTATATTTTCTTGACTCTGTAGAAGGAGGTAAATGGAATGCATTGTGAAGTATAGGTTATGTAAAAAATAAAACATATCAACATTTTGTTTGAAAACTCATAAAAACTATGTTTCAGGAGGGCAGGAGAGGAGTGAGAAAATGTATGTGACTAGAGTCCTGTCAATTTAATCCACTTGACAAGGCAGGTGGGGGGATGCTGTTTATCCCCTAAGCTAGAGACCTGGGAGGCCAAGCAAAGTAGGATCTATTGCTGGTTTTGTTTTAGTATAATCCGGAAATATAACACCTCTATTTGAAAGTGATTAAAGAAGATCTTCCCCACCCATTGATGGGCCTGCCTATTGAAGAAATCTTGGTGAGGGGAGTTGTTTATAGGAGGTTCCCAAGTACCTTCTGGTTTTTCTACTGAGGCACTGGGTCAGAGGGCCATGCCCTTTTACTCTGAAAAATGTGTGTACCTCTTTTCTTCCTAAAGAAGACCATGCCATCAGAGAAATGATGACATGACTTGCACTTGACTTTGTTTTGAGTAAAGGAGGGCTGTGCAGGTCACCAGCCTCACTTTTCCTCCACAGCCATCTGAATCCAGTGACCAATATTCATCAGAATGACTGGAGATGACCCAGGATGAGGCAACTGGAGTTAAGTGACTTGCCCAAGGTCACACAAGTGTCAAGCAACTGAGGTGAGATTTGAATTTAGGTCCTCCTGACTCTTGCATTGGTGCTCTATCCACTGCACCACCTAGCTGTCCCCGAAGTGTATAAATGCTTTAAAGGTGAGGTCTTACTTTGCGACTTACTGACTGGAAGTATTTGTTTGGTCAGAGGAGGACTCTGGGAACTAGCAAAGGAGTCCCCTCTTCCCCAGCTTGGAAAACCCAAATATTGTTACTTCCTTCTCTGGTAATTATAGTCAGACAGGTGGACCTGTATGTTGATCTCTGATGTGTGTATTGATTATGTTCAGACAAAGATTATGGTCAGATACGTCTGTTGACCTTTTATTCCTGCTAATTTTCTCCAAAGTTCAGGCAGCTTAATTTTTCCCCTAAACTAACCGAATGATACATGTGTTTGATGAAAGTGATTGTTAACCCCTCAAAAGTTGTCTTTCCTTGGGAGAAAGGAAATGGGGCAAATTATCTCTCATAAAAGAGTCAAGAAAAAACTTTTTTTTAAAAAATTTATTTGTTTACCTTTTCAACCTTCATTTTCCCAAAGTTTTGGGTTCCAAATTTTCTCCCCATTTCTCCTCTCCCTCCACCCCAAAACACTGAGAATCCTAATTGTCCCTATCACCAATCTGCCCTCTCTTCTGCCATCCCTCCCTTCCCTTATCCCCATCTTCTCTTTTGTCCTGTAGGGCAAGATATACCCCATTACCTGTATTTTTCTTTCCTAGTTGCAAGAACAATAATCAACAGTTGTTTCTAA
This sequence comes from Bettongia penicillata ogilbyi, assembly GCA_023548195.1. Taxonomy (NCBI): domain Eukaryota; kingdom Metazoa; phylum Chordata; class Mammalia; order Diprotodontia; family Potoroidae; genus Bettongia; species Bettongia penicillata. The sequence goes on from JAJHZJ010000120.1 coordinate 13,424,711, forward strand.
AACTTTGAGTTCCAACTTCTGCCCATCCCTCCCTCCCCAACCATTCCCTTTGGGACGGCAGGCAATTCAATACAGGCCATATCTGTGTAGTTTTGCAAATGAGTTCCATAATAGTCATGTTGGGTAACACTAATTGTAATTCCCTCCATCCTATCCTGCCCCCCATTGTTTCTATTCTCTCTTTTGATCCTGTCCCTCCTCAAGAGTGTTGAGTTCATATTGCTCCCTCCTCCCACTGCCCTCCCTTCTATCTTTCCCCCTACCCTGCTGATCCCCTTCTCCCCCACTTTCCTGTATTGTAAGATAGGTTTTCATACCAAAATGAGTGTGCATTTATTCCTTCCTTTAGTCGAATGTGATGAGAATAAGCTTCATGTTTTTTCTCTCACCTCCCCTCTTTTTCCCTCCACTGAAAAGTCTTTTACTTGCCTCTGGAATTTGGCCACAATATTCCTAGGAGAGTCTGTCTTTGCATCCCTTTCAGAAGGTGATTGGTGGATTCTTTCAATCTGGTTCTTTCTTTCTTTCAATCCCCTGGTTCTAGAATTTCAGGGCAGTTTTCCTTGGTAATTTCATGAAAGCTGTTATCTAGGCTCTTTCTTTGATCATGGCTTTCAGGTAGTTACATAATTTTTCAATTGTTCCTCCTGGGTCTATTTTCCAGGTCACTTGTTTTCTAATGATATTTTTCACATTATGTGCCATTTTTTCATTCTTTTGGTTTTGTTTTGTGATTTCTTGGTTTCTCAGAAAGTCATTAGCCTCCATCTGTTCCATTCTAATTGTTAAAGAACTATTTTCTTCAGTGAGCTTTTGAACATCCTTTTCCATTTCTCTAATTCTGCTTTTTAAAGCATTGTTCTCCTCATTGGCTTTTTTAACCTCTTTTGCCAATTGAGTTAGACTATTTTTAGAGGTGTTATTTTCTTCAGCTTTTTTTTTGGGTCTCCTTTAGCAAGATGTTGACTTGTTTTTCATGCTTTTCTTGCATCTCTCTCATTTCTCTTCCCAATTTTTTCTCCACTTCTCTTACTTGATTTTCAAAATCCTTTTTGAGCTCTTCAGTGGCCTGAGATCACTGAATATTTATTTTGGATGTTTGGGATACAGAAACCTTGACTTCTATGCCTTTCCCTGATGGTAAACATTGTTCTTCCTCATCCAAAAGGATGAGAGGAGATATATGTTCACCAGGAAAGTAACCTTGTATGGTCTTATTTTTTTTTCCCTTTTTTGGGCATTTTCCAAACCAGTTACTTGACTTTGGGTCCTTTGTCAAGAGTAGGGTATACTCAGGGGACCTGTAAGATATCAGTTCCTTCAAGGTGGCACAATCAAGTGTGTACTGGTCTGGGCACAGGAAAGGATTTTTGTGCCCAGAATCCTAGCAGAGATTCATCTCCACCGGCACATGACCTCCAGTTCTGACAAGCTAGCACTATGAGGGGGGAGGTGGGATTCAGTCAAGCTGTGGGGAGCAAGGCCACCATTCAGTGAGAGACAAGACCAGCTCCCTCAGTACCCCCAGGGGTTTTTATGATACAGCAATGATCTTGGGCTTCTCTAGGGGCTGCCATGAGAACTCCTGCCACCTGCCCAATGTGGCCTCTGTGGGCTGCTGCCAGAGGCCAGAGCTATGAGAAGGCCCTTTGCCCTTCCAGACCAGCTGAAAAAACTCCTGTCACTGACCTTTGGTGCCTGTGGGTTGAGGGATCTGGGGACCCCCTGCTGTGACTGGGGATTCAGAGACTGGAGATTCTGTCCCGGAGGGCTGTTCACCAACTGAGCTGTGAGGCCAAGGTGGGACTGGGCTCCGCTCTGTGTCTGGTGCAACCAACGTTTCCTGTGGGCCTTTCAGGTCATCCTGGACTGGAAGTTTCCTCCACTCTGTTGTTCTCCACATCTGCTGCTCCAAAATGTGTTGAGAGCCCCTTTCTACAGGGGTTTTTTGGGCTATGTGGGGAGACCCTGCATTTTTTGTCTTTCTACTCTGCCATCTTGGCCCCACCCCCCAAAAAAGCTTTTTCTTTTTAATAAAAATTTATTTATTTAACTTTTTACATTCATTTTCACAAAATTTTGGGATCCAAATTTTCTCCCCTTTTCTCCCCTCCCCTCACCCAATACACCAAGCAATCTAATTTTCCCTATCTCCAATCTGCCCTCTCTTCTGTCATCCCTCCCTTCTCTTGTCACCATCTTCCCTTTTCTCCTGTAGGGCCAGATGACTTTCTATTCCTCATTAACCGTATGTCTTCTTTCCTAGTAGCAACAACAATACTAAACAGTTGTTCCTAAAACTTTGAGTTCCAAATTCTCCCCATCCCTCCCTCCCCACCCATTCCCTTTGGGAAGGCAGGCAATTCAATATAGGCCCTATCTGTGTAGTTTTGCAAATGACTTCCCTGATAGTCGTGTTGTGTAAGACTAACTGAATTACCCTCCATCCTATCCTGCCCCTCATTGTTTCTCTTCTGTCTTTTGATCCTGTCCCTCCCCGAGTGTTGACTTCAAATTGCTCCCTCCTCCCATTGCCCTCCCTTCCATCATCCCCCCACTTTGCTTATCTCCTTCTCCCCCACTTTCCTGTACTGTAAGATAGGTTTTCATACCAAAATGAGTGTACATTTTATTCCTTCCTTTAGTCAAATGGGATGAGGGTAAACTTCTTGTTGTTTTTTTCTCAGCTCTCCTCTTTTTCCCTCCACTAAAAAGTCTCCTGCTTGCCTCTTGAATGAGTTATAATTTACCCCATTCCATTTCACCCTCTTTCCTCCCCCTACCTTTCTCTCTCACCATTTACCTTAATTTTTTTTAAGTTATGGTCCCATCCTATTCAATTCACTCTGTGCTATCTGTCTCTGTATGTGTGTGCATGTGTGTATGTGTGTGTGCGTGCATGCATGTACATGTGTGTGTGTGTGGTCCCACCAACTACCCAGATACTGAAAAGTTTTAAGAGTTACAAATATTGTCTTTCCATGGAGGAATGTAAACAGTTCACTTTTGGTAAGTCCCTTATGACTTTTCTTTGCTGTTTACTTTTTCATGCTTCTTCTCATTCTTGTGTTTGAAAGTCAAATTTTCTTTTCAGCTCTGGTCTTTTCATCAAGAATGCTTGAAAGTCCTCTGTTTCATTGAAAGACCATATTTTCCCCTGAAGTATTCTACTTAGTTTTGCTGGGTAGGTGATTCTTGGTTTGAGTCCTAGTTCCTTTGACTTCTGGAATATCCTATTCCATGCCCTTCGATCCCTTAATGTAGAAGCTGCTAGATCTTGAGTTATCTTGATTTTGTTTTCACAATACTGGAATTGTTTCTTTCTAGCTGCTTGCAATATTTTCTCCTTGACCTGGGAATTCTGGAATTTGGACACAATGTTCCTAGGAATTTCTCTTTTTGGATCTCTTTCAGGTGGTGATCGATGGATTCTTTCAATACTTATTTTGCCCTCTGGTTGTAGAATATCAGGGCAGTTTTCCTCGATAATTTCATGGAAGATGATGTCTAGACTCTTTTTTTGACCATGACTTTCAGGTAGTCCCATAATTTTTAAATTGTCTCTCCTGGATCTATTTTCCAGGTCAGTTGTTTTTCCCATGAGATATTTCACATTCTCTTCCATTTTTTCATTCTTTTGGTTTTGTTTGGTGATTTCTTGCTTTCTCGTAAAGTCATTAGACTCCATCTGTTCCATTCTATTTTTGAGAGAACTATTCTCTTCAGTGAGCTTTTGAACCTCTTTTTCCATTTGGCTAATTCTGCTTTTGAAAGCATTCTTCTCCTCATTGGCTTTTTGAACCTCTTTTGCCAATTGAGTGAGCCTATTTTTCAAGGTGTTATTTTCTTCAGCATTTTTTTGGGTCTCCTTTACCAAGGTATTGACCTGTTTTTCATCGTTTTCCTGCATCTCTCTCATTTCTCTTCCCAGTTTTTCCTCTACCTGTCTAACTTGATTTTCAAAATCTCTTTTGAGCTCTTCCAAGGCCTGAGTCCACCCGACATCCCCCTGGGATGTCTGCGATACAGAGGCCTCAACCCTCCACGTCTTTCCCTGATGGCAAGAATATTTCCTCGTCATCAGAATTGAAATGTGGGAACATTTGCTCCTGCTCAAAGAAGCTCTCTATAGCCTTATTTTTCTTCCCTTTTCTGGGCATTTTCCCAGCCAGTTACTTGACTTCTGAGATTCCTCTCCACCCTTGCCTAGATCTGCCCAGCTAGTGCTTGGGGTCTGAGATTCAAATGCTGCTCCCCAACCTCAGGACTTTCAGTGGAGGACGTGGCTGCTAGTCAATGTGAGCTTAAGTTCTGGTGCTGGGGTGGGGGCAGGGCCGCCTCTCAGGCTCAGCTCCCTCAGGGGCTTTATTCAGAGAACTGAAGTTGTGCCTGCTGCTTGGGGAGTCCCGGGCTGCTGCTGCTGGCTCTGCCACTGCCCCTGCCTATGCCTCCGCCGCTTCCTGCTCCTGCCTCTGCCACTTCCTCCCGAGGGGGCCTGAGCCATGGAGACACCCTGCTTCCCTCTCGGCCAGCCCAGACGTCTCTCTCACTGACCTGTAGCATCTGTGGGCGGAGGGACCTTCCTGGTCTCCGGAGATTCCCGACCCTGAAGCCTGCTCGATCTGCTCCTCTTGGACACGTGGCCAGGGCAGGTCAAGGGTGGGCGCTGCTTTCCAGGGTGCGACAGACCGTGGGGATGGCTCTCCAGGGCTCTCTGGAACAGAAATCTCTTCCACTGTGTTTCTGCACACCTTGCAGTGATCCAGAACTTGTAGGGAGCTCTTCTTACATTAAATTCATGGGCTGTGGGTTTGGAGCTAGTATATGTGAGTCTTTCTACTCCACCATCTTGACTCCACCCCCCAAAAAAGCTTTTCCAATGGAGAAGAAAAGGGAGAAGTTGAGAGGGAAAAAGTGAAGCTTATTGTCATCACATTTGGCTTAAGGAGGGAATAACAAGCACACTCTATTTGGTATGAAAGTCTGTCTTGCACGATAGGAAAGTAGGGTAAAAGGGAGAAGTGGGGTTGGGGGGGTGATAGAAGGGGGGCAAATGAGAGGAGGGCGTAATTAGAAGTAAACACTTTAGAGGAGGGACAAGGTCTAAAGAGAGAACAGAATAAATAAGGGGCAGGATAGGATGGAGGGAAATATAGTTAGTCCTTCACAATATGACTGTTATGGAAGTCTTTTGCAAAGCTACACATCCACAGCCTATACTGAATTCCTTGCCTTCTTAGTGGGGATGGGGGGGGGAGGGAGGAAGGTAGAGAAGTTGGAACTCAAAGTTGAAGAAATGAATGCTGAGAATTGTTTTTGCATGCAACTGGGAAATAAGAAATACAGGTGATGGAGTATAAAAAGCAAAGAAAGGGGGTGGAGTCAAGATGGCGAAGTAAAAAGACGCATGTAAACGAGCTCCGAACCCATAGCCCATATATTTAATGCAAGAAGAGCTCCCCAGAAGTTCTGGATCACTGCAGGGGGTGCAGAAACATAGTGGAAGAGATTTCCGATCCAGAGAGCCCTGGAGAGCCATCCCCAGGGTCCATCACGCCCCGGAAAGCAGACCCTACCCCAGCACTGCCCTGGCCGCGGCCCCAGAGAAGCTGATCCGAGCAGGCTTCAGGTACGGAGGCTCCGGCGGCTGGGAAGGTCCCTCCACCCACAGAAGCTACAGGTCAGTAAGAGAGACGGCTTTGCCGGCAGAGAGGGGAGCGGGGTGTCTCCCTGACTCAGGCCCCCTCGGGAGGAAGTGGTGGAGGCAGAGGCAGGGGCGGGAAGTGGCAGAGGCAGAGGCGGGGGTGGCGGCAGAGGCAGCGGTGGCCGCAGCGGCCCAGGACTCTCCCAGCAGCAGGCAGGATCTTCATTACTGAAAGTCTCTGTATAAACCACCTGAAGGAGCTGAGCCTGGGAGACGGCCCTGCCCCACCCGCTCCATTTCTGAAGGTCTCTGCATAAAGCCCCTGAGGGAACTGAGCCTGGGAGCTGGCCCTGCCCCACCCGCTCCATTTCTGAAGGTCTCTGCATAAAGCCCCTGAGGAAACTGACCCTGGGAGGCGGCCCTGCCCCCACGCCAGCACCAGAATTAAAGCTCACATTGAATAGCAGCGGTGCCTGCCGCATTTGAATCTCAGACCCCAAGCACTAGCTGGGTGGATCTAGGCAGGGATGGACAGGAATCTCAGAAGTCAAGTAACTGGCTGGGAAAATGCCTAGAAAAGGAAAGAAAAATAAGGCTATAGAGAGTTTTTTTGAACAGATGCAAATGATCCCAACTTTCGGATCTGATGATGACGAGGACATATTCTTGCCATCAGGGAAAGAGGTGGAGGGCAGGGCCTCGGTACACCAGACATCCCAGGGGTATGTCAGGTGGGCTCAGGCATTGGAAGAGCTCAAAAAGGATTTTGAAAAGCAAGTTAGACAGGTGGAGGAAAAATTGGGAAGAGAAATGAGAGAGATGCAAGAAAAGTATGAAAAACAGGTCAATACCTTGGTAAAGGAGACCCAAAAAAATGCTGAAGAAAATAACACCTTGAAAAATAGGCTCACTCAATTGGCAAAAGAGGTTCAAAAAGCCAATGAGGAGAAGAATGCTTTCAAAAGCAGAATTAGCCAAATGGAAAAAGAGGTTCAAAAGCTCACTGAAGAGAATAGTTCTCTCAAAAATAGAATGGAAAAATGGAGTCTAATGACTTTACGAGAAAGCAAGAAATCACCAAACAAAACCAAAAGAATGAAAAAATGGAAGAGAATGTGAAATATCTCATGGGAAAAACAACTGACCTGGAAAATAGATCCAGGAGAGACAATTTAAAAATTATGGGACTACCTGAAAGTCATGATCAAAAAAAGAGCCTAGATATCATCTTCCATGAAATTATTGAGGAAAACTGCCCTGATATTCTACAACCAGAGGGCAAAATAAGTATTGAAAGAATCCATCGATCACCACCTGAAAGAGATCCAAAAAGAGAAATTCCTAGGAGTATTGTGGCCAAATTTCAGAACTCCCAGGTCAAGGAGAAAATCTTACAAGCAGCTAGAAAGAAACAATTCCAGTATTGTGGAAATAAAATCAAGATAACTCAAGATCTAGCAGCTTCTACATTAAGGGATCGAAGGGCATGGAATAGGATATTCCAGAAGTCAAAGGAACTAGGACTCAAACCAAGAATCACCTACCCAGCAAAACTGAGTAGAATACTTCAGGGGAAAATATGGTCTTTCAATGAAACAGAGGACTTTCAAACATTCTTGATGAAAAGACCAGAGCTGAAAAGAAAATTTGACTTTCAAACACAAGAATGAGAAGAAGCATGAAAAAGTAAACAGCAAAGAGAAGTCTTAAGGGATTTACCATAAGTGAACTGTTTACATTCCTCCATGGAAAGACAATATTTGTAACTCTTAAAACTTTTCAGTATCTGGGTAGTTGGTGGGACCACACACAGACGTACACACACACACACGTACATGCATGCACGCACACACACATACACACAAGCATGCACACACAGAGACAGAGAGCACAGAGTGAATTGATAGGATGGGACCATATCTTAAAAGAAATTACGGTAAATGGTGAGAGAGAAATGTAGTGGGAGGAAAGAGGGTGAAATGGAATGGGGTAATTATATGTCATTTAAGAGGCAAGTAGGAGACTTTTTAGTGGAGGGAAAAAGAGGAGAGCTGAGGAAAAAAAACAACAAGAAGTTTACCCTCATCACATTTGACTAAAGGAAGGAATAAAATGCACACTCATTTTGGTATGAAAATCTATCTTACAGTATAGGAAAATGGGGTAGAAGGAGATAAGCAAGGGGGGGGGGAATGATGGAAGGGAGGGCAAAGGGAGGAGGGAGCAATTTGAAGTCAACACTCGGGGAGAGACAGGATCAAAAGACAGAAGAGAAACAATGAGGGGCAGGATAGGATGGAGGATAATTCAGTTAGTCTTACGCAACATGACTATCAGGGAAGTCATTTGCAAAACTACACAGATATGGCCTATATTGAATTGCCTGCCTTCCCAAAGGGAATGAGTAGGGAGGGAGGGATGGGGAGAATTTGGAACTCAAAGTTTTAGGAACAACTGTTTAGTATTGTTGTTGCTACTAGGAAAGAAGACATACGGTTAATGAGGAATAGAAAGTCATCTGGCCCTACAGGAGAAAAGGGAAGATGGTGACAAGAGAAGGGAGGGATGACAGAAGAGAGGGCAGATTGGAGATAGGGAAAATTAGATTGCTTGGTGTATTGGGGTGAGGGGAGGGGAGAAAAGGGGAGAAAATTTGGATCCCAAAATTTTGTGAAAATGAATGTAAAAAGTTAAATAAATAAATAAATGTTTTTTTAAAAAAAGCAAAGAGAGAAGGTGGGAATAAAGGAAGAGAGAGGTGTTATAGAAGGGAAGGCAGATTGGGGGAAGGGGTAATCAGAAAGCATGGTGTTTTGGGGTGGGGAAAGGGAGAGATGGGGAGAGCATTTGGATATCCAAATCTTATGGAAATGAATGTCGAAAACTAAAAATAAATAAATTTTTAAAAAAGTTCCCTTTCCTTTTAGAGAAGCAGATCAAAAAACCTGTGGCGTTGGGCTGATCAGTAATCAGTAATAGTGTCTGGGCTACCTACCTCCCAGGGTTTTGTTTAGATCAAATGAGCTGATGCATGGAAAGGGATTAGTAAACTTTAAAGTGTTCCAAAAAACTGTTACTACTGAATATCAAGACAAGTGAGGCAATAGTAGTGAGGAGGACAGAGAGAACAGTGTTGGCTCCAATGACCCAGGAAGGCTGCATGTGGGTAAGTGGGCATGATGATCCACACAATGTCAGAAGACGAAGGAATTTTAGAGCTGCACAGTTCAGTCTTTCCTTTAATTCAGGCTTATTCCTCATAATGTGTTTGACAAGGAGCGATTGAATTAAAAATACCTAGGAAGCATCTACAATGTGAAAATTCCTGTCCCAGGTGCTGAAAGAGATGAAAAAAGTAAAAATTAAAGCAAGAGTAAGAGAAACACAGAGATGCTTCTTCTCCCTTGTCATAAAGTAATAACATAGATAAGTGAGAATGCAAAAAATTCCAGAAAGAAGGAATATCTTCCAGTCACTTTGAATGTGTTGGTAGAACTTGGGGACTGCCTAACTTAAAATCAAAGTCTAACTATGCCTCAGAGGCTGCGACAGAATCTATATGAAACGTAGGAACCTTAAGGCCAAGGCAACCTCAGTTAGGGGTGGGTGGAAGTGAGATTAAATGATAGTCTGTGCCAGGTAAAGTTGTGTCCCATGCTCTGAAAGAAGAGATGATGGTGCCCAGACCTCCACTCCCTAGCAGGATGTGGCAATGGGGTGAAAGAGGAGATGGGTTGTAGACAGGGGTACTCTAAGAGTATAAGCCCAGGGAGATGGGTCCCAGAAGTGTGAGAGCCTGAGGAGATTTGGTGGTAGCCTAGTGCCAGATGAGGGAGGGGCAACAAGCTGAAGGATTGCCAAAGGGACTAATCATGCCACCAGAAGCCCATTCCCTAAACAAAAACCCCAACGCTGTATCCTAGCTATAGCTCTGCCTAGGTTCTTCTGTCAGGCTACAACTGGCCATACATTGAGAGGCATTCATTCCCTTGATCCTGCTGAAGAAAAGTACCTGGAGAGACTCCTTGGCATTTGAGTTGAGTCTCCGTAGGGGTGACAGTGAGGGTATGAATGGGAACTGTTTGTCTGTCTTGAAGTCTAGTGTAGGGAGAGGGAGTCTCTAATTCGGAGTACTGATGATCAGTAAACACTAGGGCAAGTGAGGGGTTTGCCACCCAGGCCTGTGTCTGGTGCCCTGACAGTCTGAGAGGCATTGGCCATACTGTGATATTGGTATGGGGAATAGGGATAAGAGATCTGGACCTGATTTCACTTCTTGCTAGTAAAATTTTCTTATTCAGAGGGACAAATCTTCCTTTCCTGTCTCCCCACTGACACCACAGATGACTTACTCACAAGAATCCCTGCAATGAGTTCCCTAAAGTGACCTGGGTCTAAGTAGGCAGCTCATTCCCAAGACAATGGAGCCAATTCTCACTCTACATTCAGTTGCCAAATCTGGTCAATTCTCCTTCTTGTCCTTTCCACTTCATCTTTCCCAACCAACCCCTCCTTTCCATTCCTCTAACCACCAGCCCAGAGCAAGCCCTCATCACTTTTCACCTACTCCAGTAACCTGCTGACTGATCCCCCTGTGCCTAACCCTAACCTGCTCCACTCCATTGTCCACCCAGCTTCCTAATGAAAACATGATCTTGTCACTTCCCTCCTTAAAACAAACAGCCAAAGAAACAAACAAAACCTTCAGGGATTCCCTAATTTCTATAGGATAAATGACATACAAGTAGAGAACACGTGATAGTTAAGACTCTCTTGGCTCAAGCCTACCTACACCACCTTAGAAATTATACCCCTTAATGTTTTAAGAATTTTGCTGGGAAATTAGATTTCTTGCTTTTCCACAGTCTTATCTTGATGTGTCTAAAGAGAGTTCCCTGTGCCAGAAATGGATCCCTTCTCATCTCTGCCCACTGACAGCCTTCTCTTCCTCCAAAGCCCAGCTCAGACACCACTTTTTCCATGAAGGTTTCACATGTCCATTGCCCCCCACAATGCCCCACAGGCCTACCTATGAAGTGATCTCTCAGACTGTCTAGACCACTTTGTCTCTAGGTGTTGCCTGGTCCCAATCCCTGCCACATGATCCATGGAGTGCTTCAGTTTCTGCTCCAGCTCCCATGCCTCCTAGATTGTTAGTCCTTTCAGGGGAGACATTTGGGTGGGGTTGTTTTCATCTTCTTATGTGCTAAGTCTAAGAGTACATGATACTTAAATGAGAAACCATGGAGGCAGAGAGAATAAAGCTAGTTTATTAATCTGAGATGAGGAAAGCAGAGTACATGGCCTTAAACAGAAGGTGAGTCTCAGTCTCACATAGGAATTTAAGCACTCAATTAGAAAGAAATTGGAATGTTCCTGAATCCTTTTTAGTGGATGTTCCTCATCCCCGAAATATAGGAGATATAGGAAATCCACGTCTAATCCAACGCCAAATTCTCTTGACCTTTTCAGGCTGTAGAGAAAAGAGAAACAGAGCTCCTTAGTCCAGGGCCTCTGGGGGTTGGGCTGAAGAGGGAAGAAAACCCTGCCCACTAGGGAAATGGAGTAACTTAGAACACCATGAGACTCAGAGCTTGGAAGACCCTCCATAGTCATCTGGTGCAACCATCCCATTGGAAAGTAGGAAACAGGAGATCATGACACAACTGGCAGGTGACAGACCCAGGAGTCAACCCCAAATCTGCAGCCCTCTGCTCTAACTGCAGTGCTCCCCCCAACACAGAAAGCTAAAACCTCAAGGGTTTCTTCATGTTTATTTTGAATAAAATATTAAAAGTCTTCCCAGGACATCCTCCTCCTGTTTCTGTGCCCAGCAGATGTGGAGGAGAACAAGAAATCCTTACCCACCCCTTCCAAGCTTCTACCCTCCAGGAACACCATGGGACCAGGTCACATTGACTCTGCCCCTGACATGACCACCCCTGACCTCACAGCCCCCACTTCACAGTGACTGGCAGGGTCACTGGCTACACCACCTACCCACCCTACCCCAGTTCCCCTACTTCATCTACTTAATGAGCTCTTGGGGTTACCAAGATAGTTGGACTGAGTCAGATCTGTTTCACCTCAGACATTACTTAGCACGAGGACTTGTGGGGAGGATCTTCATGACTTCATGACTTTCAACCTCAGTTTCTTTTTCTTTAAAGGGGAGGAGAGAGAGTTGGACTAGAAAATTTCTAGGTGTCCCTCCAAATTAAATTCCTCAGTTTGATTCTCTGGAAATGCAATTCTAGACACTTCCTGTCCCATTGGAATTCCTTACTTCCCCCTCTTCCCCTTGGACTCTGAAGTCAGAGATCTCTCTAGCTCCAGAGCTGGGGTTGGGTCAACTGGATAGGAGACAGGGGAGAGAAATGGTCCTGTCTCTGTATCTACATCCCCTCCTGAAACCTAGAGGAAGACAAGGGAGGCTAGGCTGAGGTTAAGGGTGGAAAGACGGAAGAAGGGTCAAAGTAGCTACACATCAGTCCCAGCAGCGTCCAAGAGAGAAGGCATCATGAACCCCTAGTGAGGACTGGAGGTTTGGGTTCTTCTCCCAGGCCCCCAAGGAGGATTCATCACTTACCTCAGCACAGGAAATACTATCAGAGGGATTGGAAGAATTCAGGTCAATGTCTCCCATGCATGTTTTCTCCAGCTGTGAAGGGTGGCAGAGAGAGTTCAGTAACCAGTCTGTAACCTGTGCCCCTGACATGCCAGGACAGACACCAAGCTCAAGCTTTGTCCCCAGCCAGCCCCCTGGGAGGGTTTTTCTGCTTCTCATCTGGACAAATCACTTTCCTCAGGGCAGCAGAAAAGCAGAGGTCAGCACCCTCCCTGCCCCAAGGGGTGCATATCCCCAGAAAGAGCCTCCTTCAGTCAGACTCCCTCCCCAGCCCAGGACACTCTCACCCCATTTTCCTTGAAGTCACATTTATCTGGATCATGATTTTCAGTTTTGAGGCACACAGTCTCTCTGATGGTGAAGGTCACAAGTTGTGGAGCAGCAGGATCATTGTTCTGGGGAGGAAGGCAGTTCAGCCTTTTAGAGCTAGGTCCCTTCTGAGCCCCTCTGGGGCCAGGAGCAAGCTGGTTAGTGCTGGAAGGGGTCATGACCCCATCGAGTCTGACCCCATGGATGTCTGGATGAGGAAACTAAGAGCTAGGAAAGTTAGGTGACTTGTCCAAGGTCACACTGGCAGCAGTGTCAGAGTAGGGGCATCCAGAACAGTCATTCCTCCAAACAGAGTCTACTGAATGACTTCTGGGGTCTTCCTGTGCTCAGCTTCCACATTCCAGGTCCTCTGGTGATACCTCAGGATTCTTGGGAGACAAAAGCCCTCAAACAGGAAAAAAGTCAGTACAAACTTAGACCTATTCAGAGCCACCTGAGAGTTCCAGTAGTGACAGGAATCCTGGGCGCTACGTCTAAAAGCCTTGATTATATTTGCATTCCGAGGGGTAGCAAGGCATTCAATCAATCAGGAAACATTTATTAAGCACCTGCTCTGTGCCAGGCACTCTGTACTGGAGATCCCAAAAAAGCTCCTGCCCTCAAGGAGCTTGCAAATTAACAAGAGGGAGATTACATGCAAAGGAATACACAGAAAGCAAGCTGTGTGCAGGATAAATAGGAAATCACAAGGACAGGGCCGTCACTGGATGCAGAAATGCCTTTTCATTCATTCATTCACTCATTCATTTGTTCTTTCACTCATTCCCAATTCTCTTACTACTGTTTACCCTTCGTTTCTCTGGACCACCATTTCCTACTTTGGAAATTAAGGGAGTGAATCTTGGCGACCTCTAAGCTCCCTTCCTAGATAAACTATGACCCTGTGGAGTGCTTTAGGGTGTGTGAAAAGAGAGAAAGAGATCGCTCTGACCTGGCATCTCTGATGGGGAGCTTGATCTCTACTCTGAGGTGGGAGCAGGATTGGAAAGTCATGGGGAAGGGGAAGGGATTTCAAGGGAGGGGAGTCCTCACAAGGACACTGTGAGATAGACCAGGCAGGGATTATTATCCCCACTTTACAGATGAGAAAACTGAAACTCAGGGAGGGAAGAAGCCTTGCTTAGAGTCAGAAAAATCTGTCACATCTGGAATGAGAACTCAGCTCACCTGACCCCAGTGATAACAATAGTGAACTTTTGTACAGTACTACTGCATGCCAGGCAATGGACTAAGGGCTTTACAATGATTATCTCATTTCATCCTCACAACAACTCCAGGAAGTAGGGGCTATTATTCTCCCCACTTCACAGTTGAGGAAACTGAGGCAAGCAGAGGTTCAGTAATTTGCCCAGTCCCACAGTTAGTGAGTGTCTGAGAGTGAATTTGAAATCAGGTCTCCCTGACAACCCACTCTACCACCCAGCTGCCCCTATTTTGCCACTATATCTCAAAGTCTCCCAAAGGGAGAGCAAGGGTTTCTTGAGTGAAGGGGTCACAGCAGAGCATCTTGATAGGTACAGCCCTCCCCCATGGTCCCAATGCTACTCACTTCCCCAGACGGCAGATTCAGGGTTGAGAGGCGAAAGAGGTTTTGTGATCCTGAGTTCTTGTTGTATTGCTGAATGAATCTATTCACCACATCCTGGTACCTCTCATCTTGGGCACAGGCAAGTGGAGTCATCAGGCTGAGCAGCCCCAGCACCAATAGGGGTACCTGCATGGTTGAGCCCCTCATCCTCTTGGTCCTCAATGCTGTGGGCAGAAAGGAGCTCTCTTTTATTCACTGGCTCTTCCTCATCCTCACACAAGCACAAGGGACACCTCCAACCATTGGGTAACAACAGTTCCCTCAGATCTGTGGTTTCTCCCATTGTTTTATCATGGGTCACCTCTTGTCAAAGAGTCCCCTCTTTCAATTTCCTCATGCAACTGTAGATCTAATCAATAGGAAATATTTAGTAAAGAGGGGAAGTATAGAGGAAAGGTAGAGGGGAAAGGGAGGGAGATAGAGAACTAGAGGGATGTAAAGAAATAAAAATTTTCCACATCTCTCTCTGTTTTACAATTTCCTGGAGGATCTGCAGATGGGTAGATGGTCCAGTTAACTGGTGTATTGGATTGCCTATCCAGTTTCTCAAGGAACTTTGCAACAGAGTTACAGTTACTTCAGCTGACCTCCAAAGTCTTCTCTGATCCTTCCCAAAATGCTCAGTCCCCAATTCTCTAAAAGCACAGGGTTCAAGTTTCAACCAAGGATTTCTGGATTCCTAATTCCCCCTAATAAAGCCTTCCAAGCTAGGATCCTGACTCCATCCCATTCGCTCCACAAATCTACATGCTTTCAGGTCAGACCTATATGCTGTCCATGTACAAAATGCCACAGCTCAGACAATAGACTTTCTTCAGCCAGAAAAGGTTCCTGGAAGCAGAGCCTGGACAAGGGGAAGGAATGTGAGAGGAAGAGCATTAGTGCCCTTGGGATTCCTGGTCTGTGCAGATCCAGGAGGTGGAAGATGCAATCAGGCTGAAGAGGACGCCAAACAGGGGATAGACAGACAGTCAGCAAGTCAGGGCATGAGGAGGGCACAGGAGGGGAGGAATCAGCAAAGATCTGAGGTAGGAGGTAGAACCTCACAGGGAGCAATGTAGGGATTCTCCAAGGAGGATATGAGGAGAGAGAACATTCCAGATATGGTGGACCCCCTCTGCAAAAGCACAGTGGTGGGGGATGATCTCTCAGATACAGACCACAGAATTAAAACCACTTTAGCCACAATGTGGACTATGTGAAGGGCAATGAAATGAAATTGGTGGAGAAAGATGGTGGGAATCAGACACTGAAAAAGTAAGTAAAAGAAGTCAAAGTTGGCTGCAGCAATGAGAAAGAAACCAACAGTGAAAACCTTCAGCCACCAGGCATCTGATCCATGCAGTGAGCTGTAGTGGCTTTAAAGACTTGATGGTGAAGTTGGAGGTGGGAAGCTGGTGTAGTGGAGAGAGTGCCGGGGCTGCGGTCAGAGTAGACCCCTCCTGAAATCTGACTTCAGATGCCTAGTAGCCTGGGGAATGTGGGGCAAGTAGCTTATTCTCTGTTTGCGACTACTGCCTTAGCCTGCAAAATCAGGGTAATATTATAACCTCACTCTTAGTGTTGCTTTGAGTATCAAATGAGATGACATTTATAAAGTCCCTGGCACATAGTTGGTGCTTAATAAATGCTCATTCCATCCCCCTCTGAACTGAGAGCTGTTGAACTAATGGACCAGAACTGGCAAAATTAGCCAGAACTAGCAATTCAAACTAATGATAAGCAACTAAAAATAACATAGTAAACACATAATAAATGTGGCTCAACTATCTCTTTGATGAATGGCAAGAGCACTAGAGTTAGAGAGGCCAAGGGTCAAGTTTTGGCACTGTCTGAGGAGATTAAGTGAGATAATGTGTGTATATGCATATCTACGTATATGTGCACATACATACATATGCATGCAAATACACACACAAACACACATATAAACTTGTGAATATATACGTATGTAAACACTTCAGAAGCATACTACCTTAACTGGACCTCTTATTATTCAGGACAGAAAGGTAGAGTGTTTCTGGATTGTTCCGGCTTAACATGTTACATTAATAACAGCACTTCTATAGCATTATGAGATTTAACAAGTGCTGTGACCAAATAACACTCTGACGCAGATGGAACAAGTATTGCTGTTCTGCTTTTGGTCATTAATTAAATGAATGAATGAATGTAGAAGAGATCTCAATCAGAGGAGAAAATGTGTGGAGTAACCACTGACTGCACCCAAGCACCAAAACTCCTGCAGTGTGGGAGCTGGACAAGAGGACTGATTTCTGTGGTCATTCTCAAGTCTATGACTGAATCATGGCTCTCCCACCTGGCTGACCTCACTTTACATCCCTGGTTGTGGAAAAGGAAGAGGTGAGCTGTTGTGCAAACTCATTTCAAGATCTCTGCCCATTTCACCAGTGAGCTGTTGGTCAAACCAATGTCATATTACCTGGGATAATTGCAAGGGCGTTTGAGGGTTTGGAGGGGTGACTAAACCATTTCATGGGGGTTGCCGATCTCAGCTGCAACAAAATTCTGCAAGAGAAAAGCAATATATTGTTGGGTCATCCCTGATACCATCCATCCCTCTTTTTTACCCTGCTCTATGCCCGGTTTTACTACCACCAGGGCTCTGTGGCAGAACTATCTACACTTGGAAGTAAAGAGCAGCTTGGCCTCCACGCTTTCCTTCATCCATCCTGATACCCCAAACTTGCCAGCTGGGAAAAGTCACTGAAGTTTCATCAGTCTATTTTTTCCTCTATAAAATGGGGACAATCAGACTTGTGTTACTAACCTCACGTGACTCAACTAAATTCCATTCAATTCAGCTCATTCAGAAGATGCTGTTTGAGCATGAAATCTGGATGTGAGGACAACCGCTTAAATTACTGAAATAAAGGTTTCTACTCAAGGATGCAATGCTACTAAAACACACTGAAAAAATTATAGGCACCTTTAGCCCTCCTCCCCTCACACTTGGCAGGTGAAGGACAGTGGCTATGACATGCTACATTTAGCATCAGGTTTTTTTCAATAAGTGAGTTTGTTGACATTTTTTCGGCTTATATTATTTTTATTTTATAAATATATTTATATTTTGTTGACTCTATGGAATTAGGGAAATGGAATGCATTGTGAAATATAGGTGATGTGAAAAATAAAACATATCAAAAACATCAAAACTATGTTCCAGGAGGGCAGGAGAGGAGTGAGAGAATGTATGTGATTGGAGTCCTATCAAATTAATCCAATGGACAAGGCAGGTGAGGGGATGCTGTTTATCCCCTAAGCTAGAGTCCTGGGAGGCCAAGCAAAGTAGGATCTATTGCTGTTTTTGTTTTAGTATAATCCAGAAATATAACACCTCTATTTGAAAGTGATTAAAGAAGATCTTCCCCACCCATTGATGGGCCTACCTATTGAAGGAAGCTTGATGAGGGAAGTTGTTTTGTAGGAGGTTCCCAAGCACCTTCTGGTTTTTTCTAGTGAGGCACTGGGTCAGAGGGTCATGCCCTCTGCCTCTGAAAAATGTGTGTACCTCTTTTCTTCCTAAAGAAGACCATGCCATCAGAGAAATGATGACATGACTTGCACTTAACTTTGTTTTGAGTGAGGGAGGGCTGTGCAGGTCACCAGCCTCACTTTTCCTCCACAGCCATCTGAATCCAGTGACCACATATTCATCAGGATGACTGGAGATGACACAGGATGAGGCAATTGGGGTTGTGACTTGCCCAATGTAACACAGCTAGTGAGTGTCAAGTGTCTGAGGTGAGATTTGAACTCAGGTCCTCCTGACTCTTGCACTGGTGCTCTATTGACTGTACCACCTAGCTGCCCCCAAAGTGTATAAATACTTTAAAGGTGAAGTCTTACTTTGGGGCTTACTGACTGGAAATGTTTGTTTGTTCAGAGGAGGAGTCTGGGAAGCCGCTAAGGAGTCACCTTCTTATCGCCCCCCACACCTCGGAAAGCCCAAGTGTTGTTGCTTTCCTCTCTGGTAATTATGGACAGACAGTAGGGCCTGTCTGTTGGTCTGTAATATGTGTATTGCTTATGGTCAGACAGAGATTATGGTCAGATATGTCTGTTGATCTTTTATTCCTGCTAACTTTCTCCAAAGTTCAGGGAGCTTAATGTGTTTGATGAAAGTGACTGTTAACCCCTCAAAAATTGTCTTTCCTTGGGAGAAACATAAAAGAGTCAAGAAAATGCTTTTTCAGTGGAGACAAAAAAGGGAAGTGGAGAGGAAAAAAGTGAAGCTTAATGTCCTCACATTTGGCTTAAGGAGGGAATAACATGCACACTCTATTTGGTATGAAAATCTGTCTTGCACTATAGGAAAGAAGGAGAAGGGGAAAAGTGGGGTGCAGGGATGATAGAAGGGGACAAATGAGAGGAGGGAGTAATTAGAAGTAAACACTTTAGAAGAGGGACAAGGTCTAAAGAGAGAACAGAATAAATAAGGGTCAGCCTAGGATGGAGGGAAATATAGTTAGTCCTTCACAACATGACTGTTATGGAAATCTTTTGCAAAACTACACATATACAGTCTATATTGAATTGCTTGCCTTCTCAATGGGGATGGGTGGGGAGGGAGGAAGGTAGAGGAAGTTGG
The DNA here is from genome assembly GCA_023548195.1 of Bettongia penicillata ogilbyi. NCBI lineage: Eukaryota > Metazoa > Chordata > Mammalia > Diprotodontia > Potoroidae > Bettongia > Bettongia penicillata. Next base: position 13,443,516 of record JAJHZJ010000120.1, read on the forward strand.
AACTCAAAGTTGAAGAAATGAATGCTGAGAATTGTTTTTGCATGCAACTGGGAAATAAGAAATACAGGTGATGGAGTATAAAAAGCAAAGGAAGAAGGTGGGAATAAAGGAAGAGAGAGGTGTAATAGAAGGGAAGGCAGATTGGGGGAAGGGGTAATCAGAAAGCATGGTGTTTTGGGGTGGGGAAGGGGAGAGATGGGGAGAGAATTTGGATATCCAAATCTTATGGAAATGAATGTCGAAAACTAAAAATAAATAAATTTTTTAAAAAGTTCCCTTTCCTTTTAGAGAAGCAGATCAAAAAACCTGTGGCAGCAGGGGGCCCTGTGTGTGTTGGGCTGTTTACTGACTGAAAGATCATAAACAGTGGTTGGCTATACAAGCATGTCCATTACATATCTGTATTTAGGGCCATGTTCTCTTCCCCCAGCAAAACCAAAACTCCTTGAGGGAGATCCTGAAGAGTCTGTCAACTGTTTCATTTTTGCTTTCTAGTCATAATCACTAACCCAGTGGTTTCCTTATTATACATTTTCCATAAATGTAATTTAAATTGAATTCATGCAATCAAATAATCTCAGAGTTGAAGGGGAACTCAATTCATTCTACCAATACCTGAACAGGAACTCCTTTTTTCTCACTCCCTACAAAGACCATGCAGCCTTTGCTTAAAGCCCTCCAGGGAGCACCACTAGAGAACACCCAGGACTCCATCCAGCCTGGTCATCATTCTCTGAACATCCTCTTCTGCACTAAATTGTCATCTCTTCCTACAATCCTCTAGGGACCACCTGAAAGTTAACTCCCATGTAGTACTGCCTGTGTCTCACAATCTAAGGTTAGAGAGCTGCAAGGGGACAGGCACTGCTGTGGGATGGTGTCATTGACCATTTCTTTATGCCCTAAATTCCGCACACTGCTCCTTGTCTTTTGTCCCACACTTTTTGTTCCATTCTGGTGCATCTTGGCTTAGAAACCTAACTGAAAAAGCTCCTTAATTGGAATTTCCTGTGGAGAAACTCTTTCATGGGGATTTGGCACACACTGAGATGGTCTAAGATGGCATCATATCCTATGTAGAGAAGGCTCTTCTGAAACTCAGGAGAATTGGCTCACACAAAGACATTCTACAGTGGACTATCAAGAGGAGGGAGAAGACATTGTCCACTGACCATTTAGTGGGAAGTTTTCTGGAGTTTTCTATTGCCAAACTGAGCACAGTTGGTGCTTCTTTTGTATTCTACCCTGAGACTGTGGCCTACCTCCTTGTCCCTGCCTGTTTTAGGTCATGTAGCCCCTGCAAATGATCCAGAGGCTTTGAGTTTTTTCATTCTAAGAGCAAGGAAAAAATTCCCCAATTTCAATACTGGTCATCAGGGAATCCAGGCTGGGGGTCACAGCCAACTCAGCAGAGAAATCCTGAGGTGCAATCATCAGGGAATGCTATGCCAGCAAGGCTTTAGATCTGCACTTGGTGGATTAATGTTATATAGGAACTGAGTTCTACTGTGAACTTCATTTCCCTGGCCAGAGATAGGTTGCATGTGCCTGAGGGTGATGATTCCCAAGTACTGAATGAAATGTTTGTAAGTTTCTTTTTGCTATATCTTTGAAGTATATATCCCTGTCTTACAGCTAATGGGGATATGAAATGTTTAAAAGGAAATGAGGTGTTAGTGCCTGGACTCATAATAATTAGGGTAACTTTGAGCAAACGAGAAATTTATCAGGGTATTGGAGAAGGGGAGGGAGTGCAATATAATCCATCTTGCCCTCAGAGTAGGGCCAGGACTATCCTGTTACCATATCCTGTCACATCACGTATGTATCTAGTCAGACATTCCCAACATGAAAAGTGAGTAGATCTGCAGAGACAGTGGGGGCTTTAACAGGAGATCAGGGAAAGGCTCACAGGAGAAGTTGCAGCTGAGTTGAGCTTTAAGGGAAGATCAGGATTCTGAGAGGAAGATCTGAAGAGGGAGTGCACTCCAGGCATGTGGGATGGCTGTGTCATTGGAGTAACATGGAAGATAGAATTCAGTTTGGGGAACTGGGTAAGGAGTTCAGTCTGGCTAGAATGCAGTCTTGATGCCATTTAGTCATTTCTTAAAATGTCCTACTGTGCATGATCCCATTTGGGGTGTTTTTAGCAAAGATACTGAGGTAGTTTGTTATTATCTTCTCCAGCTCATTTTGCAGAGGAAGAAACTGAGACAAACAAGGTTAAGTGACTTGCCCAGGGCCACACAGTTAGTAAGTGTCTGAGGTCTAACTTAAAATAAGGTACTCCAGACTCCAAGCTTGGCTCTCTATCCACTGCACTGCCTAGTTGTCCCAGAATGAAAAGGATAGCAATTTAATATGGGGATTATGAGAAAAAGAGGAAATGCTATCAAGTTGGCCCATGAGCAGGAAGACCTGGGTACAAGTCCTGCCTCTCACAGAGACTGGCTGTGTGGCCCTGGACAAGTCACTCAGTGTCTATTGGAAATCTTTAAAATTAAATGTTACAGATATCAATGAAGAAATATTTTTTCTTTTTTAACAATGTTTTTCCAATTACATGCAAAGAAAATTTTTAATTTTCCTTTTTGATAAAATTTCCAGTTCCATATGTCTTCCCTCCTTCCCTTCCCTCTCCCCTCCACAATTTGATATATTTTATATATATGCAATCCTGTAACACTTTTGCCATATCAGACATGTTATGAAAGAAGAAATAGTTTGTCAAAATAATTCTACTTTGGGAAACAAGAGAAATCATGAAAATAAAGAAAAATTAGGAAACTTTAATCTGGATTAAGAGTCCATCAGATCTTTCTCTGGATGTGGGCAGCATTTTCCACCATGAGTCTTCCTCAACTGTCTTGGAGGTCTACTATGTGCCAGGCACTGGGCTAAGCACAATGAAGCAAAAAGCAGTCCCTGACTCAGGGAGCTCACAATCTAATGAAGAACACAAGGTGCAAACAAATACAAATAAGATGGGCTACATACAGGATGAAGGAGAACTAACAGAAGGAAGGCACTTTGTGGGTCCTTAACACACTATAGAGAAGCCTCCCTGGAAAAGATGGTATTTCAGTGGGGCCTTGGAGGGATCCAGGGAAATCAGGAATCAGAAGGAAGGAGGGAGAGCATTCCAGGCATGGGAGACAGCCAGAGAGAAGGCCAGGGGATAGAGATGGGGGTGACAGCAGTGTAGGACTTGAAGTCCTGGGGGAGAGGGATTCGATTGGTTCAGTTCAGCTCCAGAAGACAGGACTGGAAGTAATGGGTGAAAGTGCAAAGAGGCCAATTTAGACTTGATCATCAGGAAAGACTTGCTAAGGAGTAGGGCTCTCCCCAGATGGAATGGGCTGCTCAGAGAGATGGTGAGTTCTCCAAACTATCCCTCTCATCGTCTGACAGATATAGCATAAAAACTGTAAATGAACTTTGATAGTCTTGCCATTTTTATACTTTTGGCATGACCCAGACATGAGCACTGAATCTTCTTCCAGCTACTGAAGTTGCATTTTATTTATTCAGAGTGCTTTGTAATTATATCTCTCCAAGTACTGAGTTTAGTAATAGGTTGACCACCTGCAAATTTTATGCATTTGGTAGTTATTTTGAATGGGATTTGCTGACATCTTATTACCTCTTAGGTTAGTCTAATGGCAAGACAAAAGTGGAGGTTAGTGGGAAAGGCCTGAGAAGAAATGGATGAACTTGGCATCTGATGTCTGACCAAGCTCTGTGAGTTCCTTAGTAGCTGCTTCAGCCCCATTCATGGCCTTTGGAAAAAGTTGGTTTCCTCAATGCATTCTAATGGGGAAAGTCTTCACATACTTGAGGTAGAAATCTCCCTGACTTCCCAATGGGTATGAGGCCTAAAGGTCACCCTAAATCTGATTTAGTCAGTCTGCGAAGATTGTTTGGGTAAGGTGTTATTTCTGCCCTGCTACAGCTTTTTGGAACCACAGCAGAGAGTTTGGTGTCAGATGGAAAAAAAATGGATGAGTAGCCCTGAGCAAGCCTTCATACCACAGAGAACTGTGTACTTCCAGAGAACTCCATAGACCCTGATATAGTTAGACTTCTTCAAAGGATGACTATATTGGCTTTTTTACAAACCAAGAAGAGTTGCCTTTATGGACAAAAATATATAAAGTTCTGCCCATTTGCATACGAATCACATTCGGAGTGAAGATTGGTCTTTCTCTGATCCTAAAGGCAACTTTCCTTGGAGAGAATAGGGAACCATGGGTTTTTTTTTTTCCCTCTACATGATGAAAGTCAGAAAATCAAGCTTTCTCTTCCCTCAAGGTGTTACCAACCCCACTCATCTTGCAAACTCAGATTATTAAGTAATCAATCTCCACCAGTGAGAAAAGTCTTGCACAGATCATCCATGGTCAGAGAGTTGCAGAAACTACAATTTTTACACAAATAAAATACACAAGGAGAGCATGTTAAGATTTGAGGAGGGAGAGATCAGTTCTAGGTGGAGGGATCAGAGAATATTTCATGAAAACGAGATCATTGGATCTTATAGAAGGGCAAGGATGTCAATAGATTTCAATGAGTGATGGGGAGAAGTTCTCTTGCAGGCAGAGGGCACAGCCTAGGCAAATACATGTCAGGGAACAGCAAAGGGTGGTGTGAGAGAGCTAAAAATAGTCCCATTTGTCTAGGGAATACAAAATGAGGAGTTTGAGAAAAGAAGGCTGGAAGGATGTCAGACTCTCCCTCTGTCATGCTGGGGACCAGGATTTCCCCTCTCAGCTTCTCTGCCCTTTCTCTCCCTTCTTCCCTTTGACATCTTTCAGGCTTCCCCTCAGCCTTTGCTCTAACACTGTTTCAGGCTAACAGATCATTTTCTTTCAGACAGAGAAGTAGTTACTGAGGGTAGAAGAAACCTGCATTTGGGAGGAAAAGAGTAGTATGATCTGGGTTGACCAAGAGCCTACTTGTGCCCTCTTCAGGGTCAACCTGAGGCTTAGGAGCTCCCCAAAGACGTTTGAGGCATCACAGCCAAGAGTTCTGTTGGAAATATTCATCTCTGGTCACAAGGATGTGGACAGCGCCAAAGGAAGGTCAGTATAATGCAATGAGTGTTGGCCTTGGAGTCAGAAGGTGAGAGCTGAGGTCTTGGCTCTGGTAGTTACTGGATGTTTGACTTTGGGCAAGCTCCCTGCTGATTCTGAGGCTCAGGTGCCTCATGTGTGTAATCAATAATAGTGTCTGGGCTACCTACGTTAAATGAGACAATGCATGGAAAAGGAGGAGTAAACTTTAAATTGCTACAAAAAGCTTTCACTACTGACTGTAAAGATAAGTAGGGCAATGGCAGTGAGGAAGAAAGAGAGAACAGTGTTGGCTCCAGTGGCCCAAGAAGGCTGCTTGTGGGCTAGAGGGCATGACAATCTATGGAATGCCAGCACTGGAAGGGATTTTAGAGGTCACAGAGTTCAGCCTTTCATTTAATTCAGTTTTATTCCCCATATTGTGTTTGATAAGTATTCAATTAAAAAATACCTGGGAAGCATCTACAATGTTGAGAAATACTATTCTAGGTGCTGGAACAGAAGACAAATTCAAGGAATTTGAAGCCAGAGTAAGAGAAACACAGAGATACTCCCTTATAATAAGATAATCACATAGATAAGTCAGAGTGTGAAAAATTCCAGATAGAAAGAATATCTTCCACTCACTTTGAATGTGGGGACTACCTAGTTTAAAAGCAAAGTCACTATACCTCAGATGCTGGGACAGGATCTGAATCAAAAGTAGGAATCTTAAGCCCAAGACAAATTTAGTTGGGGATGGGTAGAGCTGAGATTAAAAGATAGTCTATGCCTAGTGCAGTTGTATTCCATGCTCTGAAAGAAGTGATGATGGTGCCCAGACCTTCAATCCCTAGGAAGATGTGGCAATGGGGTGGGGACGGGGATGGCTTGTAAACAGAGGTATTTTGGGAGTAGAAGTCCAGGGAGAAGGGAACTAGAACAGTGAGACCCTGGGGAAGGTTGGTGGCAGCCTGGGCCCAGATGAGGGAGTGGGGGACAAGCTGGAGGACTGCCTGAGAGATTAATCATGTCTCTAGAAGTCCATTCCCTGAACAAAGCCCCACCACTCTATCCTAGTTATGGCTCTGTCTAGGTTCTTTTGTCAAGCTACAACTGGCCATGCATTCATAGGCATTCATTCCCTTGATGTTGTTGAAGGAAAAGCAGTAGATTTTGAGGCTTCCTGGTGTGTGGGATGGTGAGACCCCTACTCAAACTATCTACTCAGAGGTGTCTCAAGGCACAAAGAGAAAGTCCTTTATTAGGTTCCCTAGAGAAGCAGGTATCACCTTCACCAGGCAGTCTAGAGAGGGGAGGTACAGTACAGAAGCAGAAGCATGATTATATATCTAAAAACCAAAAACCCACCCCCCCCCTTACCCTTTTGGTCCAGAACTTGAGTAAGCAACTTCTTTTCAGATATTTGCCCCAGATACAAGGAATAAGGAAATGGTTAACAAGGGGAGAGGGATGGTTTCAGGTAGTTTCACTATTTCAAGTTCCCCTATGTCACTTGATTCCCAAGGAATTGAAACTTAGGCCTAGAGTCAGATCTACTTTAGACTTAGGTCCCTGAGGAGTCTTCACTATCACATTCACTGGTATTTGAGGTGACTCTCACTAGAGGTGACAGTGAAAGAGTGTGTGGGAAAATCTGGGAGTTCTGTTGACTGTGTGCCTATTTTTAAATGTAGAATAGGAAGAGGATCTAATTCAGAAAAGTGGTGATGGGTAAATAATAGAGAAAGTGAGGGGTTTGCCATCCTAGCCTGTGAATGGAGCCCTGACAGACTGAGAGGCTTTGGATCTAGTGGGATATGGGTTTGGGAAACTGGGATAGGAGATCTGGATCCAATTTCACTTCTTGCTAGTAAAATTCTTCCTTGTTCAAAGGGACAAGTCTTCCTTTTCCCTTTTCCTGTATACACTATGGTTAGTTTGCTCACAAGAACCACTGGCAGCTCATTCCCAAGATAATGGAGTCAAGGTTCACTCTGCTTTCTCTCCACCATGAGCCTCATCTAGTCAGTTACCAAATCTGGTCAAGTCTCCCTCCTGTCCTGTCCACTCCACCTTTCCCAGACAAACCCTCCTTTCCATTCCTCTAACCACCAGCCCAGAGCAAGCCCTCATCACTTTTCACCTACTGCAATAACCTGCTGACTGATCCCCCTGTGCCTAACCCTAACCTGCTCCACTCCATTGTCCACCCAGCTTCCTAAAGAAATCATATGATCTGGTCACTTCCCTGCTTAAAACAAATAGCCAAAGAAAGAAGCAAAACCTTTAGGCACTCCATATTTTCTATAGGATAAATTACAAATGTGTGGAGAACACCTGCTAATAAGACCCTCTTGTCCCCAACCTACCTACACCACCTTACAAACTACATTCCTTGATGTTCTAAAAGTTTTCCTGGCAAACTAGATTTGTTTTCTCGACCTGTGCCAGGAATGGATCCCTCCTCATCTCTGCCCACTGAAAGCCTTCTCTTCCTCCAAGGCCCAGCTCAGACCTCACTTCTTTCATGAAGCCTTCACAGGTCCCTTGTTCCCACCCACCCCCACCCACTCCCCCTCCCAAGCACCCCCCCCCCCCCAGGTCTAACCACAAAGTGATCTCTCTCAGATTGTCTAGACCACATTGTCTAGGTGAGTCCTGGTCCCAACCCACTGCCACACATCGCATTGTATGGTTGTGGTCCTGCTCCTGCTCCCATCCCTCCTAGACTATAAGCTCCTTCACGCAGACATGATGGGTAGGTTTTTTTCACCTTTTTATGTGCAGTCCAAGAGTACATGATGAGTATTTAAATGTTCAGTGAGAAATGAACTGAATGGAGGAGGAAGTCTGAGAAAACATGGAGAGAGAGTAAAATTGGGGTTTATTCATCTGAGCAGATGAAGGCACGTTACAAGGCCTTAAGATAGAAACTGAGGCTCAGTGTCATGCAAAAAACTTCCTTCGTAGTGGGACAGAAAGTCCAATTCTAACATTCGATATTCTTTTCTTAATGCTATTCCCAAGTTTCTTTATTGCCTTCCTGAACTTCTTCCCAAATCCTCTCTTGACCTTCACAGGCTGCAGAGGGAAGACAAACAGAGCACAGCCCCTCAGTCCAGGGCCTCTGGGGGTCCGACTGAAGAGGAAAGAAGAACTGCCTCCACCCCCCTCCCTGCCCCAGGGACATAGAGTAACTTAGAGCTTCATGAGACTCAGAGCTTGGAAGACCCTCCACAGTCACCTGGTGCAACCTCCCCATGGGAAAGGAGGAAACAGGAGACAGATCCTGACACAGCTGGCAGGGTACAGATCTAGGCCTCGAACCCAAATCTGCAGCCTTCTACTCTAACAGCAGGGCTTCCCCAGCACAGAAAGCTAAATCCTCTGGGCCTTCTTCATGTTCATTTTGAAAAAATATTGAAAGTCTCCCCAGGACACCCTCCTCCTGTTGCTGTGCCCAGCATATGTAGAGGAGAACAAGAAATCCTTACCCCACCCCTTCAATGATTCTATCCACCAGGAACACCCTGGGACTAGGTCACATTGACTCTGCCCCTGACATGACCACCTCTGGCCTCACAGCCCCACTTCAGAGTGGCTGACAGGGTCACTGCCTGCACCCTTAGCCCACCCCATCCTAGTTCTGTTAACCCATTTCATCACTGGGGCCAGAGCTGAGCTCTTGGGGTTACCAAGACAGTTGGAGTCAGAAGAACTGTTTCAGCTCAGACATTAGCTAGCACTATGACTTGGGGGAAGGTCACTACATATTTCTGAACCTCAGTTTCTTTATAAATTGGAGGAGGGATATTTGAACTAGATAATTTCTAGGGCTCCCTCCAATTCAAATTCCTCAGACTGATTCTCTGGAAATGCATATCTAGACACTTCCTGTACAATTGGCCTTTACTTCCCCCTCTTTCCCTTGGACTCTGAAGTTACAGAACTCTCTAGCTCCATATCTGTGGTTGGGTGAGATGGATGGAAGCTGGAGGAGAGAAATCTTCCTGCCTCTGTATCTACATCCCCTCCTGGAACCTGGAGGAAGAAAAGGGAGACTAGGCAGAGCCTAAGGTTGGAAAGAGGGAAGAAGGGTCCAAGTTGATCCCAATCCCCTCTAGCTGCAGATCAATCCCAGGAGCTTCCAAGGGAGAAGGCATCATGGACCTCTAGTGGGGAATGAAGGTTGAGGCTCTTCTCCCAGATCCCCAAGGAGGATTCATCACTTACCCCATCACAGGAAATATCAACAGAGGGATTGGGAGAATCCAGGTCATCTGTTCCAATGCATTCTTCCTCCAGCTGTGAAGGGTGGCAGAGAGAGTTCAGGACTGCCAATCTATAATGTCTGCCCCTGACATGCCAGGACTGACACCAAGCTCAAACTTTGTCCCCAGCCAGGCCCCTGGGAGAGTTTATCTGCTTCTCAAGTGGGACAAATCACTTTCCTCAGGGCAGCAGAAAAGCAGAGCTCAGCATCCTCCCTGCCCCAAGGGGTGCATATCCCCAGAGAGAGCCTCCTTCAGTGAGACTCCCTCCCCAGCCCAGGACACTCTCACCCCATTTTCCTTGAAGTCACATCCATCTGGATCGTGATTTTCAGTTTTGAGGCACACAGTCTCTCTGATGGTGAATTTCAGAAGCCGTGGAGCAGCAGGATCATTGTTCTGGGGAGGAAGGCAGGGCAGCCTCTTAGAGTGAGGCCCCTTCTGAGCCCCTCTGGGGCCAGGAGCAAGCTGGTTAGTGCTGGAAGGGCCTTGGACCCCATAGAGTCTGACCCCATGGATGTCTGGATGAGGAAACTAAGAGCTAGGAAAGTTAGGTGACTTGCCCAAGGTCACACTGGCAGCAGTGTCAGAACAGGGGCATCCAGAACAGTCATTCCTCCAAACAGAGTCTACTGAGTGACCTGGGAGCATCCCCTGTGCTCAGTGTCCACATTCCAGGTCCTCAGGGAGCACCTCAGGCTGGAAGTGAGACTAAAACCCTCAAAAGGGAAAAAAACCAATACCAGTTTAAACCTGCACTGGGCCATATGAGCATTTCAATAGGGATAAGAGTCCTCTATGTGGAGTCTGAAGACCTGGAATTTGTGTGTATTCTGAGTACTTAGCATTGTTCCTGGAACATAGCAAAGCATTCAATCAATCACTAAATATTTATTAAGCACCTACTGTGTTCCAGGCAAGTTGCTAAGTACTAGAGTTCCAAAAAGAAGCAAAAGACAGTCCCTGCCCTCAAGGAGCTTACAATGTAATGAGAGGGAGACAGCATGCAAGGAAACATACACAAAGCAAGCTGTGCGCAGGATAAATAGGAATTCATTAAGAATGGGAATGCGCTGGATCCATAAATGCCTTTTCAGATCTTCTGAGGCCAATGATGCCAAATAATAACAGTAAATGTTTATACAAATGTATGTGTGCATATTTATGCATATACATACATACACACACATGTATTTATATGCCTGGCTACTATATGGCAGGCAATGTACTAAGTGCTTTGCCATTATTATCTCATTAGACCTTGACAACAAGTCTAGGAGGTAGATGCTTTTATCATCTCCACTTCACAGTTGAGGAAACTGAGGCAAGCAGAGGTAGAAAGACTTGCCCAGTCACACAGTTAGTGAGTATGTGAGAGTGCATTTGAACTCAGGTCTCCCTGAATTTGGGGGCCAGTGCTCTATCCACTCTGCCACCCAGCTGCCTGACTTTTTCCACTGTCTCTCAATGTCTCCTCAAATAGAGATCAAGTTTTTCTGGAGTGAAGGGGTCATGTTAGAGAATCTTGGCAGGTGGAGCCCTCCCCCATCATCCCAATGCTACTCACTTCCTCTTGCGGCAGATTCAGGGCTGAGAGACGAAAGAGGCTTTCCGATTCTGACTTTGTGTTGTATTCCTGAATGAATCTATTCACCACATCCTGGTATGGCTGGTCCTGGGCACAGGCAAGTGGAGTCATCAGGCTGAGCAGCCCCAGCACCAGTAGGGCTACCTGCATGATTGAGCCCCTCATTCTCTTGGTGCTCAGTGCTCTGGGCCGAAAGAAACTATCTTTTATTTACTGGCTCCTCCCCAGTCTTACTTAAGGACGATGTATATCTCCAGCCATTGACTGGAGTTCCCTGAGGTCTGTGATTTCCTCCATTCTTTTGTCATTGGTCACTTCTTGTCCCAGGGCTAGCAGTCTCCTCCTTCAGTTTCATCATACAGTCCTTGACTTAATCGAAAGGAAGTATTGGGCAAAGAGGGGAAGTATGGAGAAAAAGTAGAGGAGGAAGACAGTAAAGTAGAGAGTAAAGGGATGTGAAGAAATAAATATGTTCCCCATCTCTCTCTGTCTTACAACGTCTTGGAGGGTGTGCAGATGAGTGGATAGTTCAGTCAGCTGGCATATTGGTGACCCGTCCCGCAGGTCAACAATCGTGGGTCAGGGACGCTGGAGAGTGCCGGGGGAGCTGGGCTCGAGGGGGACCCGGGGACCCTGGAAGGCCACGAGGTCCGGGAACAGGATCACGGAGAGGAAGGAGACATGACTCGTTGCTGGTGTAGGAATGTCTTACTTTATTAAGTCCAGCGGGGGTTTATATAAACAATTACTACAAGGTCATATCCTGGGGGTGGAGTCTTTCATCTCATTGGTGTGAGCCCCTCCAAACCAAACCAAAAAAGGGCACGATTCCCTATCCCAGGTCGTATTCCCTTCTGGTTGGTTGGTGGCTGCTTAGTCTCAGACCAGGAAGTCTTTCTAGCGCTGGGCTGGCAGAGCCACGTGGGCAGGTCAGGACTTCCTAGTACTCTCTTCCCCCCAGGAAGGGCTTTGGTCCATTGTGCCCTTAACAACTAAGAAGAGGGAGAAAAGAGTAACTGACAATTCAGTCTCCAGTCTCCAACATATTGGATTGCCTTTCCAGTTACTCAAGGAACTTTGCAACAGAGAGTTGTTTAAACTGACCTTTGTATTCTACTCTGATCCTTCCCAAAATGCTCAGGCCCCAGGTTACTAATTGGTCAGTTTTTCATGTAGATCCTCATGTGGCCCTCGTCGCACCAGAACATGGGTACAATGCGTATGTTGATTGTCTAGCAAAGATTGCTACTCAACATCTTGTCCCTACTCTGAAACCAGCTGATGATCCAGTACTAGCAAAATGAGTCCAGCAACAGTTGGCCATTTAGGGGTGGCCACGTACCAGTGGGCATGAGACCATGGTATTACTATCTCTCATTCATTGTTGAAACAGGTGACAGAGGAATGTCATATATGTCAATTGGAAAAGGAATGAACTATTCCTTGGCTAGTAAATGGAAAGATAGCAAGGAGAAAAGTCCCAGTCCAAATCTGCCAAATAGATTATGTTGGACTCCTACCCCAAGGTAAAGGATGCAAATTTGTATGTACTTGTGTTGACACCAGTTGAGATGCAACAATGGCTTGTCCTTATGAGAATGTGACCCAGAAAAACATCTGTAAAATTCTAGATATTGTAAGTCTTTATTTTGGAGTGCAGATTCAAAGTGACAATGGGTCACATTTGAAAGGTAATGAAATAAAGAGATATTGTATATTAAGCAACAGAGAATGAATATATCATATTCCATATTATCCACAAATTTCTGGCTTAATTGGAAGAATGAATAGATTATTGAAAGAACAGTTAAGGAAGTTAAGTTCTAATAATTCTTATCAACATTGGAAAGATAATTTGTTCACTGCTTTACTTAATTTGAATAATGGACCATTGGGAGAAAGTACATCTCTAGCCAGAACGATGACTCCAAATCTATCAATTAGGAAACTGGAAGGGGTGGGGTTGGGGGTGGGAGAGGCAGCCTTGGTGGAGGTATCTGTGGAGTGGCTCCTGGGGGTCCTTCATTGGGAGGCAGCTAAAGTCCTCACACTGACATTTCCGAGAACATGGCAGCAAGTGCGCGGAGAGTGGTTTTAATCATGATTTGGTGCAGTCATCAGTTTGGTGGGGACAGCGGTGGCAGGAGCAGGAGTGGTCTGGTACAAGTGACACATGGACTTCCCAGCAGGCAATTGCCTGACAGTCTTTGCGCAGAATACTGTCAATATATTTGTAGAATTACATCTTATGTAACAAGTCCTAGAAATAGAACAAGCATATTTAAAAACAAGAGTTGCCAAGGGCACCAAGAGGTTAAGCAAAGAAGCATTTGTTAAGCATTTACTATGTATGGGGGTACTGTGGTAAGAGCCGGCATTACAAATAGAAGGGGAAGGGTTGTTTTAGAAGGATTGTTTTAAAGGAGATAAAGAAGAAGATGGCAGTTCCTCCCCTCAAGGAGTTTACATTCTCATGGGGGAAGACAATACATAAACTTTCCTATAATCAGTATGTGTCAGACCCAGGTCATCTGGACTCATTGCAAATGAGCAGCCTGCCGTATTGAATATGGAAGTGACCCTGTACTGAAAAAGACTTAGATTCTAGTTATGTCTCTGACACATACTAGCTTCTTGACTCTGGGGAAGTGATTTAATTTTTCAGTGTCACAAGTAACTCTCTAAGACCATAATTTGCACAGGAGTTGTATATCTACATCAGTTAAGGAAATTTGGTACACTAGGAATTTTCTTCATGGATGAAATCACAGGTTTAGACTATCTCTGCCCACCCCTTACTCAAAATTCAGATGCATGCATACATAAACCACCATACATGATATATATTGTTTTGTTTTATGTAATGTGTTTCTGAAAAGTATGTTCATTAAATGTTTGTAAGCTGGACAATTATAAATGTATTATTTGAAAGAGCCATGTAGCTCCTTTCATAAATAATTTTTATGAGTAATTGCCTATTTATTTCTTTTATAACTTGAATTTTCATGTTACTTATATCTACATATCTACCTGTCAGTGTAGATACAGAGAGAATGCTGAGTAAGTTTGGCTTTTTTGATGTCAAAGCATTAAAAGATAATAAAGCACTATGCATCCATATATGTATATATATATATACACATATATGTACACACATATGTGTATGTATTGTGTATGTGTGGTGTGATATTACTATCCTTATTTTTAATTATATTTCTCTGAAATGGTTGAAATCCATTTTTCTTCATGTCTGCCTATCTCTCCATCTCTCTTCCTGCAAACCAGTTTTGTACATAGTGATTTAAGCTAAATTGCTTGTGAGAACCAGTGGTTAGAGATAAATTAGGGGGTGTTATTTCAAAACGAAGGGGTAAAAAGTGGAAAACTACTTTCTTTTGATCAAAATCACAGAATGTGAGAGATGAAAATGACTTTTCAGAGGTCATCTAATTCAACCTATGCCTCAACAAGAATCCCTCTTTCTTGAGAGAAAAGTCACACTCCCCTCCCCTTTCTCCAAGTAGCTCTTTACACCTTTTAATAGCTTTGTTAGGCAGGCATTGTGAGGGGGTGATTTTACTCATAATGGAATTGATTTTTTACTTTTAAATGACTACTGATAATGTTTAATATAAAATTTGGGAATAATCTCTTTGCTCTCTCTGAAGCAAACTCAGAGAATGCCTCTTCCTATGTCAACAAAAGTCAGCCAGGGCTGACTTAACATTCCTTAAGAGACCTTTAACCTAAGACACTATCTGAATAATGGGACGTTTTCCATATCTTAATATTTGCAGACATATACTATGTTATGGCATGTTAAAGGTAAAGAAAACACATCTTGTGTCGCAATTTCTTTGTGAAACTTTGTCAAACTCTGTTATCTTATTGTATTTACAACCTATGCAATTAAGAAATTCCTTTCTAATGTTCTAGTTAATCACATATGGAGATCATCAATCTGAAGGACATCAAATACTTCTTTGTCCTAAAACATATTTAAGGCTGCCCAATTCTTTGTATTGGTAGCCAGAACATTTCTGGCTCCATAATGCATTATGTTACCGTTTTCTTTAATGGGGAATTGATTGATTAATTAATTAAATCATAAAATGTATGCACTGAACCTGTTGCCTTTTCTTTAACCAAGTTTTCAGGTCGACACTACATATATTTTATATCTCTCCTTTGTTTTGCTTCATAGAATAAAAGGAAGTAGCTGATCTTAGATTTAATGGGAAGTTCTAAGAAGTGAAGCTAATTTTTCTTTTTTTGCTAGATTAAGTGTGCTAGATAAGTATCAAAAACTGATCTGTGAGTGAAATACAGAAAAAAATCATTGCTAGCTGCTAAGAGAAAAGCTGCTGGGGTTTTGACACTGAACTGTTAATGGAACTCATTATCTACTTTCATTTTATTCCTCTTGCTTGTGAATGAGAGGCAATATAATTTGGGGAGTAAAGGGAATGGAGAATCAGGAAAATCTGGTTTCAAATCCTGTTTCTGAATATTTGTGTGCCGGTAGGCTAATCACCTGACCTCTCTGAGCCTAGGAAACTCTTTAAGGCTGTAAATTACACCAGGTTGCAGACTGGAGGAACTTCTCAAAATGTTGAAATCACAGGTCCTTGATATAAGGACATTGTTGGCATAAAGGTGAAGTCTCAGACTTGTATGTCCTAGGTAAAAGTTTGTGAGCCTATTATAATCCCAGACTTCTAGCACCAGAACAGCTAGACACATCAATTGACTGCCCCCTCCAAAAAAAATTGTAATTTTACTTTAAAATAAAAATTTTCATCCTACTAAAAAGAGAAAAAGTAAAGAAAACAGCAAGCACATAAGATCCCAAATAATGAGTATTGTACTATAAGGCAAGCTGTCCCAGCACCATATCCAGGTACACCTGGTTCAGTAGGATATGATTTACATTGTTTAGAGGACTTTTTGTTGGATAGAAAAGAAATAAGAAAAATCTCTATTGGAATATGTATGAGAATCTCTAAAAATAATTTTAGACAAATATTACCTAAATCAGAAGTAGCAGCTCAAGAAACACGTGTTGGTTGGAGTAATAGATTCCCATTATCAAGGAGAAATTATTGTGATACTGCAAAATTTGGGTGAAGAACCTATATAATTTTGTAAAAATGATAGAATAGTTCAAGTGATCATTATTCCTTGTGAAATAATACCCCCTGTGAAAACTGACCCTCCTTCCAAAGTCACTGTCAGAGGAACTGAAGGATTTGGTTCCATTGATAGAATAAAATTGGGAGCTAAAGTATGAGTAAAACAGAGGCCAGATGATATTCCAAAGGCTACAGAGATTATAGCACATGGAAAAGATAATACTGTAACTGTTGTTTATTCAGGACTCTATGATTACCAAATTGTGCCCTTAACTCATATATTTTACTGTGAATAAGGCTATGATAGTGGGTTTATGAACTCCAGAACCATCCTGCTTCTCATTATTTCTCCTTATTCCTTTTGGTTTTTGTCTGCTCAGCTTATTTGCTAGACTTCTCTGCTTCAGGCTTAGTGCCCTCCACTTGTAGATGACTGCCTGCTTAATTGATGTCATCCTTTGTCTAAGACTGTGATATATCATGCCTGGACCTGGCATTGACCAAGCTCTGGATACTGGCTAAAGAGCTGAACCCTTGAATGGGACCTCTCATGGAAGGGACAGTTCTCCATCCAAGCTCAGCAGGAAGTAATTATAGAAGGATGATACCTTACCCTGTAACAGTAAGAACCCTGACATACACAGGAGAGCCAGCTACACAGGTTCTTAATCTGCTTTTCTAAAAGGAAAACAACTTTTGAGGAGTCAACAATCAGTTTGATCAAGGACATGTGCCATTCACTTAATTCAGGGTAAAAATTCAGCACCCTGAACTTCAGAGAAAAGACAAACAGAAAAATAAAAATTAGCCAACAGACAGGATTCCAACTGTGTGACTGTAAGCAATACATAGATCACAGATCAACAGAAAGATCCAACTGTCTGACCATACATACATAGTTACCAGAGAGAGAAGCACCAACATTTGGGTTTTCAAAGCAGGGGGACTCCTTAGCAGCTGTCCAGAGTCTCGTCTGGCCAAACAAATGCTTCCAATGAGTGAGCCCCAAAGTAAAACTTCACCTAACAGTACTTATACACTTTTCAGAACCAGATGGCATCACAACCCTTGAGAACCATTAGAAATCAGAAAATTTCATTCTCATTAGAATGAAATTATTAGAAATTAACAATAGATGTGGGCCTCCCCTCATCAAACTTCCCTTAATGGAGAGGCCCATCAGGGTGGAGAAGATCTTTAGCTCTCTAATTAGCATTACAAACTCCAAGAAATTTTTCGTCCCATTTATATGAGGGAGAAAGATGGACTGCTTATGCTTAAGCACCCACCCTAAGATACTGTTTTATGTGTTTACTTTGTGTTATCCCTGTTATATTAGTGTGAAGTTATGTTGATACCATTTACCCCTAAACTCCCATTGACCTGTATAATGGACACTAAAGATCTTGGGGTTGAATGTAATGTTAAAAGAATGGGAAGATCTTTCCTACCCATTAATAGGCCTATGTGATCAGCTTTGAGCTCAGATCCAATTGACTTCTGTAATGGAGCCTGAGTCACATGTAGGCCATGGTGGGAGGAGCTTGCCAAATGAGGAGAACAGGAAGTGACAGTGAGGCAGAGCTGGAAGAGAGCAAGGCAGAGCTGAGGCAGAGCAGCTAGCATGAGTGAGAGAGGGAGGAATTTTGCCTAGGGGAGTGTTTTTTGTGGGAAGGTCTAAGGGAGGGAAGGCTTGGGGATGTCAGTGCTCCCTGGGTTGATGATGTGTATAAACTTCCTTGTTACCATGGTGGAATTGGTTTTCTGGTATCTGGAATCAATATCTTGGTTTCACCTCTGAGGAAGAAAGTTTGTTATATTTTATAATTCCACCCTAGAAATACACCTGCATATTCATAGCAAGTGCTGTATCACATAGGTAATATAGGTAGCCAAATTAGGAGACCCTAACCAAGCCAATCCTGGTTTTGCTGCTTAGCAGGGCCTCTCTCTCGGGCCAGTGCCTTCGGTCTCCAACTTTCATCCTTCTGGGTAGTGAGGAAGATAATGTTGACACAAAGTAAATCTTCAAATAAAAATAAAATATTATACAGGTGGTATTATAGGACATACTCACATATGCTATTCTGATGGCACTTTAAAAACTGCAGAGTCCTTTCTCACAATGATCTGGTAAAGTATAGAGTGATTTTATGTTTTGATTTGGTGGGGGCAGGGGTGGGGTAGGGGAGCAGTACAGATCTGTGACTTCCTTGATGTAGGGAGTTTCTACTGAAGAATCCCCCTGTACCCATTCAGACAGGCAATTGTTGTGAAGTTTGTGAACTTGGAGGGTTGCTTGGAGCAACTTGGTCAATATCACAGCATGTCCACTATGTCAGAGGGGGATTGGAATCCAGGCTTCCTAACTCCTTCCTGGGGGTCCTCAATCTACTACCTCACAGGACCTCTCCAGCTTGGTTATGGAGCCCCCAATTTATAGATTGGAAACATGAAGAACTGAGCAGTGATGGTACAGTCTGAGGTCACAGAGATGGGACTTTCCCTAAGGTTTCTGGCCTGAATACCAAGGTTTGTTTTGCAATTTCTGTATGAAACCAGGTAGGAGGAGAGATCACTGAGAGTTGGTGTAGTCATTGCAGGCAGAGGAAGATGAAGACCTTCTCATGAGGAAGATAAACGTTTGAGGGGCCTGAATACACAAGGCACACCCAGGGGACAGCGCAGAGACCAGCAATTTTGGAGCAGAGGAGGGATCAAGTGGCCTTCTGGCTTCTTTAAGGTCTCACCCTGCTTCCTCACAAAGCCTTCCCTCTCAGACTATCCCAAGTTTCTCCCACATGTATCTTATTTAACACAGTTCTTAACATGGTGTCTCCCACATTAGCCTATGAGTTCCTTCAGAAAAAGGACTGATTTTTGCTTTTCTTCATATCTCCCTTGTTTATCATAATGTCTGACCCATCATAAACACTTTTGGCGAGAAGTTATTTTATTTTCAATTCAGGGAACAAAGCAAGGTTTTCCATAACAGTTCAATAAAAAAGATGATTGTACATGAAAGTGCAAATCTATTGTGTACAACTTGCTGTGCTCTCCAAATGTGCAATGTATTAATCACGTAAATTTCTTTTATCCTCTGTTTTTCTTTCCTTGTCCCTCCCACCACCATAGAGCTGACTACCATTGAACTCAAATCGATATGTGTGAGTGTATGTGTGTGCATAAAATTATTCTTTACGTGCTTCTATTTATCCGTTTTCTCTGAGTATAGATAGCATCACTCTTTGTATGTCCTTTATCCTGAATTTGTGTATTTATCATAGTATAAATTACTTAGTTGCTCAAAGTCATTCTTCAAACAATGTTGTTACAACTCTATACGATGTTCTCCTGGTTCTGCTCCCTTGGTGCTTCATCGTTTCACACAAGTCTTTCCATGCTATTTTAAAATCAACGAGTGCATCATTTGTTACAGCACAGAAGTATTCCATCACAACCATACACAGCAACCACTTCTGATATTTCCCACTTGATGGGGATCCCTGCAGTTTCCAGTTCTTTGCCACCACAAACACCTGCTATACACATCCCATTCACATTCAAAGTTATAATCACTATTTGTGAATTTCCCTCCATCTTATTTTTATTCAATATTATCTCTCTCAGTCTCTCTTCTTACCCTGTCCCTGTTACCTTCTCTTCTCCCCCTATCCTCATCCACCCCTCCAAGAGTCCCCTCCACCCACTATCCCCAATCTCAATCTACCTACTTCTCCAAAAGGCCACATTTTCTTTCCCCCTTCCCTTCTAAATCCCAATCCACACCCTCCCCAAAGTCTGCCCTCCACCCTGTTCTGCTGTTTTCTCACCTCGCTACATGTTCAGCACACTTCTATATCCTTTCAGATGTGTATGTTGTTTCCTTTTCAACCCAGATGACAGTAAGTTTCCAACTTTACTAATCCTCTACCCTCACTTGCTCCTTCTGTATTGGTTTTTCCTCTCACACCACATTTGCTAATGCAATGACTCCCTTTTACGTTTTCCTATTTAATTTTGATTTTTAGGATCACCCCATTATACACAACTCAGTCACAACTTTTCTTTCAAACTAACAGAGGAATGATGGCAGTTTTAAGAATACTGATAACATTTTCATGTATATAATGAGCAAATGCTTTGACCTTCATGATTAATTTGTAATGTCTTTACTGGTTTCATTATATTTCTTCTTGATCTTTTGTATTGAATTTTCCCATGAATTCTAGTCTTTTTGTTAGAAATGCCTGAAAGTCTTTCAACTTATTGAATGACCTTTTTTTTCTCCTTCAGGATGATACTCAACTTTCCTAAGTTATTCTTGGATACAACCCCAGCTCTTTTGCTTTTTGAAATATCACGTTGCAAGACCTACTTTTGAGCGTCTTTTAGGGTGGAAGCTGCCAGGTCTCGTGAAATGCTGACTGTATTTCAACAGTATTTCAATTGTCTTTTTCTTCTTTCTTGCAATATTTTCTCTTTAACCAGGAGTTTTGAAATCTGGCTATGACTTTCCTGTAAGTTTTCCTCTGGAAATCTCATTCAAGTGGTGAATGGTAATTTTTTTTTTCTATTTCTGCTTTACCCTCTTGTTCTAGAACTTCAGGGCAGTTTTTTTGGCCATGACATCCAGGGACTCTGACCATTCTTATATTATCTTTGCTCACTCTCATGGCTAGTCAGTTGTTTTTCTAATGAGATACTTCAAGTTCTCTTCTATTTTTTTCTAGTTTTGTGAATTTCTTTGTGCATTATAATGTCATTCAATTTCTTTTGTCTAATTCTAGTTTTCGAAGAGTTATTTTGTTCCTTAAGATTTTGGACTTCTTTTTCCAATTGTTTAATTTTCTTTTCATAATTGTCATGAATTGCTTTTATTTTTTTTCATATTTTTTCCTTGATCTATTGTACTTGATTTTAAAATTCCTTTTTAAGTTCTTCCATGATCTCTTTCTGGGCTTGTGAAGATTTGATATTATTCCTTGGGGGTATGAGTGACTTTTCATTTACCTCATTATTTTCCTCTGAATATGAACCCAGAACTTATTTTATATCAAAGTAGGTATCGATAGGATCTTTTTCCTTTGCTTACTCATTTTTTTTTAACTTTAGCAGCTTATTATTATTCCAGAGAGCATTCTGTGAAGATGGTAGAATAGGATAGAAATTTCCAGGCATCCAGATTTCCTGCACAAACAGACAGAAAATCTCCATGAAATGAATGTAAAGCAGAAGAAATGAAGGGGATGAAGCAGCTGTCCTGAGACACATGGAGAGGATCTCAGGAAGAACAGGACCTCCAGGGGCCTGAGGAAAGTGTAGACACCTCCAGGCCAACTTCACTGAATGGGCAAACAGGCCTAGAGAAGCTCTGTGGGGAAGGGACTCAGTCTTGTGAAATCTCATCTCAATTTCCACCTCACAGTCTCAGCTGCTTTGACCTCAGGAACTTTGACCTCACAAACTTTCATCTAAAGAACAGTGAAAGCTGAGTGGGAAAAATTCAAAAGACTGTCCTACCCCTAGCTGTTTGCAGAAGCCAGGCCTGGTAGTGCTGACCAAAGTGATCCAGGGCTGAGGCTGTAGAGGTCAGAAGGAGCTCACAGCTTTTGGTGAGTGTGGTAACTCAGGGAGCAAGAACATTTTGGGTATAGAGTGCCTGGGGGCCATAATTCTGGCTTAGGGGAGAAATGGAGCCCAGACAGAATTCAGGGAACAACTGTAAGGAAGACCTGAGGCCTAAGGCAAAATTACCAAAACTAGCAATTCAAACTTAAAAATAAGGTACTAACAATAACATAGTAAACACTTAATAAATGCTGATTAAGTGTCCCTATGACTAGTGGCAAGAGCATTAGGCCGAGGCATACAGAAGGCCTAGGGACAAGTCTTGACTGGAGGAGATTAAGTGAGATAATGTGTGAATATATACATGCAAACATATGTGCATAGATATATGTGTGAATATACATTAAGATGCACATACACACACACACATATATATGCTTGTGTGTGTATATGTATATATATATATATATATATGTATGTATATATAAACATGTCAAAAGCATACTACCTTAATTGGATCTATTACTATTCAAGATGTAAAGGTGTAGTGTTTCCAGATTGTTTGTTTGTCCTTCATTGCCAAAGAAGACCATGCCATCAGAGACATGATGCCATGACTGGTGCTTGACTTTGTTTGGAGGGAGGGAGGACCGTGCAGGTCACCAGCCTCACTTCTGCTCCAGAAGCATCTGAATCCAGTGACCAGATATTCATCAGGATCTGAGAGACCTTAGTGCCTTTAGGCTAAGGTCTATGCAGGTACTCAATTAGGTGAGGTAATGCCCATTTAAGAAGTAGCCAGGGCATGGACCCTTTAATGAGGCAAAGAAAAGAAAGACCTGAGGCTGGGAGGGAAACAGCAACAGTTCCCATGATAATCACTCTGAAGCCAGGAGGGCCCAGAAGAGAGCCTTTAGGCAGAGGTCAGGGGCCCCATGGTATCTGAGCTTCACAGTGCAGTAGGCTCAAGGTTCAAGGAAGGGAAGGGAAGGGGAGGGGAGAGGAGAGGAGAGGAAGAGAGGAAGACTAGCCAGTACAACCCAAGTCAACTGGGCATTATTTTGGACATTCAAATTTACCGTATTTTGGAGAGGAGAAGGAAGGGGAGGGGGAGACAGATAGGAGAGGAGGAGCTGAGTCTACTTCTTTAAATAATAATAGAATAATAATACCACATAACATTTGTATAGTATTTTAAGACTTAAATACTATGGCTCAATAACCCAAGTATTATTATTCAACTTTTGATTATTAACTGAATTAACGAATGAATATAGAAGAGATTTGCATCAGAGGAAGAAATATATGAATCAACTCATGACTGCCTCTAAGTACCAAAATAATTCTCATGTGGGAGATGGACTAGAGGTCCTTCCCTAATCTATGATTCTGAATCTGTAACTCTCTAGCCCGACTGAACTCAGATTGCATCCCTGGTTGTGGAAAAACAAAGAAATGAGCAGTTGTGAAAATTCATTTCATATTCTCTTCCTATTTCACCACTGATCTGTTATTGGTCAAACCAAAGACATTTTCTGGAAATAATTGCAAGGGGCTTTGTGAGAGGTGTGACTAAAGCATTTCCCATCCCAATCGCAGTCGCAATCTATTTCTGCAATAGAAAAGGAACATCTCGTTAGGTCATCTTTGGTACCATCCATCCATCTCTTATTACCTTGCTCAATGCCCTGTTCTACCAATACCAGGGCCCTGTGGCATACTGTCTAGGCTTAAAGACCAGCTTGGCCTCCACACTATCCTTCATCCATCCTGGGACCCCAAACTTGACAACTTGGAAAAGTCACAAAAGTTTCACCAGTCTGTTTCCTCCTCTATCAAGTGGGGACAATCATGCTTGTGTTACCTACCTCATGTCACAACTTAGTACGTTTAAATTTAAATTATCCAGAAGATGGTGCTTGAGAACAGAATCTGGATTTCAGGACCACAATTGAAAATATAGAAACAAGAGGTTTCTACACAGGGATGCAATGTATCTAACAAATATTAGAATAGGTATTTATTCCACCCCCACTCCCCCACCCCAAATCCCCTCTCACTTCTTTGCAGAGGTGAAGGACAATGGCAGTGACATACGGCTTATAATATCAGGGTTTTTTTTTTCAATAAGTAGGTTGGTTTGCTAAATTTTTCCCTGCCTTTTAAAATTTTTAACGATAAATTTTGGCTCTCTGGAAGGTAGGGTATAGAGGAATGCATTGTGAACTATAGATGATTAAAAATAAAATATATCCGTATTACATTTGAAAACTCACACAAGCTATGTTCCATGAGGGAAGGAGAGGAGTGAGAGAATATTTGTGTCTGGAATCTTGTCAATTTAATCCAATTGACAGGCAAGGTCTGGAAGATGCTCTTTACTTTCCAAGCCATAGACCATAAACTGTGGCTGGCTATTGGAGCACATCCATTACATATATTTATTTAGCACATGTTTTCTTCTTTTAGGAGAAGATAAACTCCTGAAAGGAGTTCCTGAATAGTTTACCGACTTTCATTTTTGCTTTCTGTCCCCAAAAACTAGCACAGTGGGTTGCTCAGAATATGTTTTCCATAAATTTTTTATTAATTGAATTCATGTAATCATATGATCTCAGAGTTGGAAGGGAGCTCAGAGGCCAATTAATTCAACCAATACCTAAACAGAAATTCCTTTTATCTCATTCCCTACAAGGGCCATGCAGTCTTTGCTTAAAGACCTCCAAAGGGGCACCCCTGGAGAACAACCAGTATTCCACCCAGCCTGGCCATCATTATCTGAACATCCCCTACTGCACTAAATTATCATCTATCTGCACTGCTGCTCTGGGGCTGGGGTTGGACCACTCTACTTTCTCACACAGGTCCCTCAGGTTTTTTCCACTAACTTCCAATATGTTCTCAGCATTTTGGAGTTGTGAGGACTGGAAACCACCACAGATGCAAGAGATTCAGTCCCCTTGAGGCTTGCACAAGTCACATCTGTGCCTGCATGGCCTGTGCTGGGCTGCTATGTTTGAGATTCTGCAGTTCTGCTGCTGCTTCAGGCCACCTGGAGCTTCCTGCTAGGCTTTGCACAGGTGCTGTGGCGGTCTGCATTAGTACAGTCAGCATGCTGTGCACTTCTCCAGCCCCGTGCAACAGATCCTTCCTATCAACCTTCCAGTCTATCCTGGGTTGGAAATCTGCCACACTCTGTCTTCTATGGTGTTCTGCCTAAAGTTTGTTCAGATTCTCTTTTTAGAGGTATCTGAAGGGCTTTGTCTGAGAGCTTAGGTGAGTACTTGTTCTTGCTCCACCATCTTGGCTCCACGGGATTTCCTGATTTCTTAACGCCTCTTATATTAGTGATTACATTAGTCCAATGGCAAGACAAAAGTCACGAAGACCGGCAATGACCTGAGAAATGATGGATGAACTTGGCATCAGAACACTGACCGAACTCTAAGAATTCCAAGGAACCTGCTTCAGCCACCTTCATGGCCTTTGGAAAAAATGGATTTCCTCAACCCATTCCACTGGGGGAAGTCTTCACATGCTTGGGGTAGAAATCCCCCTGTCATACCAATGGATTCGAGGCCTGTTGGTTAATCTACATTTCATTTAGTCAGTCTGCCAATATGGATTTGGAAAGTTGTTGTCTCTGCCCCACTACAGCTTTTTTGAACCACAGGAGAGAGTTTGATGTCACATGGACAGAAAAAATGAATGAACAGCCTTCAGCAAGCCCTTATACCAGAAATGCTAGTACTCCCGGAGAAATACATACACCTTGATATGGTTAGATTTTTTCAAAGGAAGAGTACTTTGACATTTTTACAAACTAAGTAGAGCTTTATTCATAGACAAAAATGTAAGGTGCTGTCCATTTGCATAAGAATCACATCAGTAGTGAAGACAGGTCTTTTTCTATGCCTAAAGGGAACTCTCCTTGGACAGAATAGGGAACCAATTTGTTTCTCTCTACATGATGGAAGCCAGGAAACCAGCATCCTTCCTCTCTCAAACTCTTATCCACTCCACCCATCTCACAGGTTCAGAGTAGTAAGTAATCAGTCTCTACCAATGAGGAAAGTCTTATAGCGATCACCTTTTATCAGAGGGGTATATAAAATTCATTTTTCACACAAACAGAATACACGAAGAGAGCATACTAACATTTGAGGAGGGAGAGATCAGTTCTAGGTGGAGGAATCAGAGAAAAGCTCATGAAAATATGACCATTGGATCTTACAGACGGGGAAAGATGTCAATAGATGTCAGTGGGTGACGGGGAGAAGTTCTCTTGCAGGCAGAGGGTGCAACCTATGCAAATACATGTGGGGAGACAGCAAAAGGTGAAGTGAGGGAGCAAAAAATAGTCCAATTTGTCTAGCGAATAAAAAATGGGAAGAGGAGGATGGGAAAATAAGGCTGGAAAGATTTCAGACTCCCCCTCTGCTATGCTGGGGCCCAGGATGTTCCCCCTCAGCTTCTCTGCCCTTTCTCTCCCTTCTTCCCTTTGACATCTTTCAGGCTTCCCCTCAGCCTTTGCTCTAACACTCTGTTTCAGACTAGCACATCATTTTCTTTCAGACAGAGAAGTAGTTACTGCTGGTAGAAGACACCTGAATTTTGGGAGGAAAAATGTAGTATGGTCTGGGTTGATCTAGAACCTAGTTCTCCCCTCTTCTGGGGTCAAGCTGAGGTTTAGAAATTCCCCAAAGGAGTTTGAGGCATCACACTTAAAAGTTCTATTGGAAATATTCATCTCTGGTCACAGGCATGTGGACAGCACCAAGGGAAGGTGACTATAATGCAATGAGTGTTGGCCTTGGAGTCAGAAGATGAGAGTTGAGAGGTCTTGGCTCTGGTACTTACTGGATGTTTGACTTTGTGCAAGTTCCCTGCTGATTCTGAGTCTCAGGTGCCTCCTGTGTATAATCAATAATAGTGTCTGGGCTGTCTACCTCTTGTGAAGATCAAGTTAGATAATGCATGTAAAAGGGATTACTAAACTTTAAAGTGGTACAAAAAACTGTTACTACAGAATATAATGACAAGTAAGGCAATGGCAGTAAGGAAGATAGAGAAAACAGTTGGCTCCCATGGCCCAGGAAGGCTGCCTGTGGGCAAGAGGGTGTGATGATCTATAGAATGTCAGTACTGGAAGGGACTTTAGGGGATATAGAGTTCAGCTTTTCAATGAACTCAGGGTCATCCCCCATAATATGCTTGACAAATAGTTATTCAATTAAAAACACTTAGGAAGCATCTACAATGTACAAAGTACTGTTCTAGGTTCTGGAAAAGAAGAAATAACTCAAGGAATTTGAAGCAAGAGTAAGAGAAGTAGACAGATAATTTTACTCCTACTATGATAATCACATAGGATAAGTCAGAGTGGAAGAAATTCCAGAAAGAACATTTTCCAGTCATTTTGAATGTGTGTGATAGAATTTGGGGACTACCTAGTGGAAAGGCAAAATCACTTTATGCCTCAGAGGCTGAGACAGGATCTAAATCAAGCTTAGGAATCTTTTTTTTTTTTTTAATTTTAAAGAGTTTATATATTTTAAAATTTCTTTATTTTTAGTTTTCACCAGTCATTTCCACAAGATTTTGAGTTCCAAATTTTCTCCCCATCTCTCCCCTCCCCCCATCCTAAGACATTGTGCATTCTGATTAGCCCTACCATCAATCTGCCCTCCCTTCTAACATCCTTCCCTTCCCTTATCCCCATCTTCTCTTTTGTCCTGTAGGGCAAGATAAATTTCTATACCCCATTAGCTGTATTTCTTATTTCCCAATTCTATGCAAGAACAATACTCAACTGTTGTTTCTAAAACTTTGAGTTCCAAGTTGTCTTCCTTCCTCCCTCCCCACCCATCCTCATTGGGAAGATAAGCAATTCAATATAGGCTATATATGTGTAGTTTTGCAAATGACTTCCATAATAGTCATGTTGTATAAGACTAACTATATTTCCCTCCATCCTATTCTGCCCCCCATTTCTTCAGTTCTCTCTTTTGACCTTGCACCTCCCCAAGAGTGTTGACTTTAAATTTCTCCCTCCTCCCTTTGCCCTCCCTTACATCATTCCCCCCCATCCTGTTTATCCCCTTCTCTCCCACTTTCCTGTATTGTAAGATAGGTTTTCATACCAAAATGAGTGTGCATTTTATTGCTTCCTTGAGTCAAATGTGATGAGAGTAAGCTTCATGTTTTCCCTCTCACCTACCCCTGTTTCACTCCATTTCTTGCCTCTTTTGAGAGAGATAATTTATCCCATTCCATTTCTCCCTTTCTCCTCCCAATATATACTCTCTCACTCCTTATTTTACTTTTTTAGATATGATTCCTTCCTATTCAACTCACTCTGTGCTCCCTCTCTCTCTGTCTCTGTCTCTTTCTCTGTCTTTGTCTCTGTCTCTCTGTCTCTCTCTCTCTCTCTCTCTCTATATATATATATATACACATATATGTATATATATATATATATGAGTGTGTGTGTGTGTATTATGCCATCATCTATCTAGATACTGAAAAAGTTTCAAAAGTTACAAATACTGTCTTTCCATTAGAAACGTAAATAGTTCAGCTTTAGTAAGTTCCATATGATTTCTCTTTCCTGTTTACCTTTTCATTTTTCTCTTGATCCTTGAGTTTAAAAGTCAAATTTTCTTTTCAGCTCTGGTCTTTTCATCAAGAATGCTTTAAAACCCTCTATTTCATTGAAAGACTATTTTTCCCCCTGAAGTACTATACTCAGTATCACTGTGTAGGTAATCCTTGGTTTTAGTCTTAGTTCCTTTGACTTCTGGAATATCTTATTCCAAGCCCTTTGATTCCTTAAAGATATCTTGTATTATCCTGATTGTATTTCCACAGTGCTTGAATTGTTTCTTTCTAACTGCTTGCAATATTTTCTCCTTGACTTGGTGACTCTGAAATTTGGCTACAATGATTCCTAGGAGTTTCTCTTTTCGTATCTCTTTCAGGAGGTGATTGGTAGACTCTTTCAATATTTACTTTTCCATCTGGTTCTAGAATATCTGGGTAGTTTTCCTTGATAATTTCATTAAAGATGAAGTCTAGGCTCTTTTTTTTTGGTCATGGCTTTCAGGTAGTTCCATAATTTTTATTTTTTATTTTTTTTTCAATTTTAATTTATTTATTTATTTAATTTTTTTACATTCATTTTCACAAATTTTTGGGTTCCAAATTTTCTCCCGTTTTATCCCCTCCCCCCACCCCAATACCCCAAGCAATCTAATTTTCCCTATCTCCAATCTGCCCTCTCTTCTGTCATCTCTCCCTTCTCTTGTCTCCATCTTCTCTTTTCTCCTGTAGGGCCAGATGACTTTCTATTCCTCCTTAACTGTATGTCTTCTTTCCTAGTTGCAACAACAATACTAAACAGTTGTTCCTAAAACTTTGAGTTCCAAATTATCCTCATCCCTCCCTCCCCACCCATTCCCTTTGGGACAGCAGGCAATTCAATATAGGCCATATCTGTGTAGTTTTGCCAATGACCTCCCTGATAGTCATGTTGTATAAGACTAACTGGATTACCATCCCTCCTAACCTGCCCCTCATTGTTTCTCTTCTGTCTTTTGATCCTGTCCCTCCCCAAGTGTTGACTTCAAATTGCTCCCTCCTCCCTTTGCCCTCCCATCCATCATCCCCCCCCTTGCAATATCTCTTTCTCCCCCACTTTCTTATACTGTAAGATAGGTTTTCATACCAAAATGAGTGTGCATTTCACTCCTTCGTTTAGTCAAATGTGATGAGGGTAAACTTCTTGTTTTTTTTTTTTCTCAGCTCTCTTCTTTTTCCCTCCACTAAGAAGAACTCCTACCTGCCTCTTAAATGACATATAGTTACCCCCTTCCCTTTCCCTCCCCCTACATTTCTCTCTCACCATTTACCCTAGTTTCTTTTAAGGTATGGTCCCCTCCTATTCAGTTCAATCTGTGCTCTCTATCTCTGTATGTGTGTGCATGTGTGTATGTGTGTGCATACATGTACATGTGTATGTGTGGTCCCACCAATTACCCAGATACTGAAAAGTTTTAAGAGTTACAAATATTGTCTTTCCATGTAGGAATGTAAACAGTTCACTCATGGTAAGCCCCTTAAGACTTCTCTTTGCTGTTTACTTTTTCATGCTTCTTCTCATTCTTGTGTTTGAAAGTCAAATTTTCTTTTCAGCTCTGGTTTTTTCATCAAGAATGATTGAAAGTCCTCTGTTTCATTGAAAGACCATATTTTCCCCTGAAGTATTATACTCAGTTTAGCTGGGTAGGTGATTCTTGGTTTGAGTCCTAGTTCCTTTGCCTTCTGGAATATCCTATTCCACGCCCTTCGATCCCTTAATGTAGAAGCTGCTAGATCTTGGGTTATCCTGATTGTATTTCCACAGTACTGGAATTGTTTCTTTCTAGCTGCTTGTAAGATTTTTTCCTTGAGCTGGGAGTTCTGGAATTTGGCCATAATGTTCCTAGGAGTTTCTCTTTTTGGATCTCTTTCAGGTGGTGATCGATGGATTCTTTCAATACTTATTTTGCCCTCTGGTTGTAGAATGTCAGGGCAGTTTTCCTTGATAATTTCATGGAAGATGATGTCTAGGCTCTTTTTTTGATCATGACTTTCAGGTAGTCCCATAATTTTTAAATTGTCTCTCCTGGATCTATTTTCCAGGTCAGTTGTTTTTCCCATGAGATAGTTCACATTCTCTTCCATTTTTTCGTTCTTTTGGTTTTGTTTGGTGATTTCTTGGTTTCTCGTAAGTCATTAGACTCCATCTGTTCCATTCTAATTTTGAGAAAGCTATTAAATTCAGTGAGCTTTTGAGCCTCTTTTTCCATTTGGCTCATTCTGCTTTTGAAAGCATTCTTCTCCTCATTGGCTTTTTGAACCTCCTTTGCCAATTGGGTGAGCCTATTTTTCAAGGTGTTAATTTCCTCAGCATTTTTTTGGGTCTCCTTTACCAAGGTATTGACCTGTTTTTCATATTTTTGTTGCATCTCTGACATTTCTCTTCCCAGTTTTTCCTCCACCTGTCTAACTTGCTTTTCAAAATCCTTTTTGAGCTCTTCCAGGGCCTGAGCCCACCCACCACCCCCCTGGGGTGTCTGGGGTACTGAGGCCCCGCCCTCCACGTCTTTCCCTGATGGCAAGAATATGTCCTCATCTTCGTCAGATCCGAAGGTCGGGATCATTTGCATTTGTTGGAAAAAATTCTCTAAAGTCTTATTTTTCTTCCCTTTTCTAGGCATTTTCCCAGCCAGTTACTTGACTTCTGAGATTCCTTTCCTCCCCTGCCTGGATCCACCCAGCTAGTGCTTGGCCTCTGAGATTTAAATGGGCTTTCCTCCTGCCGGCTGTCAATCAGTGAGCTTTAGTTCAGGTGCTGGGGTGGGGCCAGGGCTGCCTCCGAGACTCTGATCCCTGGGGGGGGGGGCTTTATGCAGAGACTCTCAGGAATGGAGCGGGTTGGGGCGGGGTCGGGGGCCCACCTCCCAATCTCAGCTCCCCTGGGGGTCCCGAGCAGAAGCCTTCAGCAACAGAGCGGGGTGGGGGCAGGGCCGTCTCCCAGGCTCAGCTCCGTCAGGTTTTATGCGGAAATCTTCCGTAATGAAGATCCTGCCTGCTGCTGGGGGATTCCTGAGTCCTGGGCCGCTGCCGCCTCAGCCCCAGCCCACGCCTCAGCCGCCGCTTCCTGCCCCTGTCCCTGCCGCCGCCGCTTCCTCCCGAGGGGGCCCGAGTCACGGAGACTCCCTGCTTCCCCTCTCCTTCAGCCCGGCCTCTCTCACTGACCTGTCGCTTCTGTGGGCGGAGGGGCTTTCCTGGCTGCTGGAGCTTCTGTCTCTGAAGCCTGCTCAGATCAGCTTCTCTGCAGCCCCGGCCAGGGCAGTGCTGGGGGTCGGGTTTACTTTCCGGGGCGCGCCGGACCCTGGGGACGGGTCTTCAGGGCTCCCCGGAATGGAAATCTCTTCCACTCTGCTTCTGCACACCTTGTATTCACCCAGAAGTTATGGGGGACTCTTTTTACATTAATTCTATGGGCTTTGGTTTCGGGGCTCGTAAACGTGCGTCCTTCTACTCCGCCATCTTGGCTCCACCCCAGTTCCATAATTTTTAAACTGCCTCTCCTGGATCTATTTTCCAGGTCAAATGAGATATTGCACATTATCTTCCATTTTTTCATTTTTTGGTTTTGTTTTGCAATTTCTTGGTTTGTCATAAACTCATTAGCCTTCATCTGTTCCATTTTAATTTTTAAAGAATTATTTTCTTCAGCAAGCTTTTGCACTTCCTTTTCCATTTCTCTAATTCTGCTTTTTAAATCCTTCTTCTCCTCATTGGCTTTTTGAACCTCTTTTGCCAATTGAGTTAGGCTATTTTTAAAGGTATTGTTTTCTTCAGCATTTTTTGGGTCTCCTTTAGTAAGCTATTGATTCGTTTTTCACGATTTTCTTGCATCTCTCATTTCTCTAACCAATTTTTCCTCCACCTCTCTTACTTGATTTTCAAAATGCTTTTTGAGCTCTTCCATTGCCTGAGACCATTGAATATTTATTTTGGATGTTTGGGATACAGAAACCTTGATTTTATGTCTTTTCCTGATGGCAAGCATTGTTTTTCCTCATCTGAAAGGATGGGAGAAGATACCTGTTCACCAAGAAAGTAACCTTCTATAGTTTTATTTTTTCCCCCTTTTTTGGGATTTTCCCAACCAGTTACTTGACTTTTGGGTCCTTTCTCAAGAGTAGAGTATACTCTGGGGATCTGTAAGATCTCAATTCCTCCAAGGTGGCACAATCAAGCATGTGCAGTGGTCTGGGAGCAACCAGAAACTTTTGTGCCCAGAATTTGTGAGTAGTAGTTTCCTTTCCACAACCACCTGACCTCCAGTTCCACCAAGTCAGCCCTGGGGGCTGAGATCCAGGTAAGTTGCTCAATTTCCCCAGAGGCTTTAGGTGAGGCAGGGCAGCCATTCAGTGTGAGATAAAGATCAGCTGTTCAATTCCCCGAGGAGCATTGACTAGGGGTAGGGCCACCACATAGGACTGAGGTAAGGTCAGCTGCTCAGTTCCCCCAGGGGCGTTATGATTCAACAATGGATGCAGCCTGCTGTGGGAGCTACTGCAGCCCCCTGTGACCTGTGCCTATGCTGCCTGAGGCTGGAGCTATGAGAAGACCCTGCTCCCTTTTTAGCCAGCTGAAAAAACCCTCTCACTCACCTTTGGTGCCTGGGGGTTGAGGGATCTGCAAATCACCTATTGCCGCTGGGGTTTCCATTCCTGAGGTCTGCTCAGGTCCTCCTCTGGGTACTATACCTGGCAACCAAGGCTGGGCTGGGTTCTGCTCCATGTCAGGTGTGACAGACCTGTCCCATCAGCCTTTCAGGTCCCTCTGGGCTGGAAATCTCCTCCACTCCATTGTTCTGTGGCTTTTCCTGCTGTAGAATTCCTTGAGAGTCTTTCTTTACATGTATTTGATGGGCTGTGGGAGAAGACCTAGTATATGTGCATCTTTCTACTGCACCATCTTGGCTCCACCCCCAAGGTGTTCTTTTCTTCAGCATTCTTTTGGGTCTCCTGTTTTCATGATTTTCTTGCTCACTCTCATTTCTCTTCCCAATTTTTCCTCCACCTCTCTTCCTTGATTTTCAAAATTCTTTTTGAGCTCTTCCATGGCCTGAGATCATTGCATATATTTTTTTTGGAGGTTTCAGGTGCAGAAGCCTTTACTTTTATGCCTTCCTCTGTTGGTATGCTTTGTTCTTCCTTATTTGAAAGGATGGAAAAAAATGCCTTTTCACCAAGAATGTAACCTTCTATAGTCTTATTTTTTTTCCCCTTTTTGGGGCATTTTCCCAGGCATTTACCCAAATTTTGAGTGCTTTGTCAGTGGATTGTATACTCTAGGGAATTATAAGTTCTCAGTTCCTCCAAGGTGGCACAATCAAGGAAGAGGAGTTTACTCCTTTCCTGGCCTGCACTCTGTTCAGGGAGATATTGCAAGCATTTCTGCACAGGATCTCTGAGTAGAATTCCCACTCCACCAGCTCTACCAGTCCGGTGCTCCCCCTCATCCCAAAACCACCACTCAGGACTGAGACCCAGATCAATTATTTGATTCTCTCAGGACCTTTAGGCCAAGGGATCCTAAAATGAATGCTGTTGCAGCAGTGACCACTGTCACAGTGGTGCTAGGACTAGACTGTGTTCCTTTCTCAACCAGGTAAAATCTCTCACTGACCTTTGAAGGTGTCTGGTGCTTGTAGATTGAGAAATCTAAGAACCGCAGCAGTTACCCATGATTACATGCCCTGAAGCCTGCTCCAGTTCTGTCCATGCCATGCAGCGCAGCCAAGATTGGGTTGTACTCCACTCCAAGCCCAATGTGATAAACCTTTCCTGTTGGTTTTTAGGACCGTCTTGGGCTGGAAATCTCTTTCACTCTGTTGTTTTGTGGCTTCTGTTGCTTTAGAATTTGTTGTGAGTCATTTTTTATAGATATTTTATGGGCTATGCAGGTAGAGCTAGAGCAGGTCTGTCTTTCTACTCTGCTATCTTGGTTCCCTCCCCTCTAAACTTAAAGCCAAGGCAAACTCAGTTGGGGGTGGATGGAACTGAGATTAAAAAATAATCTATCCCACGTTCAGATGTGCCCCACATACTGAAATAATAGATGATGGTGACAGTGCCCACACCTCCAATCCCTAGGAGGATGTGACAATGATGTGCTGGTGGGGATAACTTGTAGCTGAGGTGCCCTGAGAATGCTCAGAGAAAAGGGACCTAGAACAGTGAGACATTGGAAAAGGCCAAGATGAGGGCAGAAGGATAAGCTGGAGGACTGCCACAGTGCCTAATCATGCCTCATGAAATCCACTCTCTGGACAAAACCCCCACAACTCTCTCCTACTTATAGTTCTTCCTGGTCTCTTTTGTCAGGCTACAGCTGACCACACATTCACAGAAATTCATTCCCTTGATGCTATTAAAGAAAAGGAAATATTGAGACTCCCTGAAATTTGAGTTGACTCTCTCTAGAGGTGAGAGTGAGAGAATGTGTGAAAACTTGGGAGTTCTGTAACTGTGTGACTGTTTTGAAGTCGGGAGTAGGGAGAGGGGGTTTCTAACTCAAAGAATTGGCAATGAGTAAAGGCTAGGGCAAGTGAGGGGTTTGCCCTCCCAGTCTGTGTGTGGAGCCCTGACAGCCTGAGAGCCATTGAGACCTAGTGTGATATTGGTTTGAGGAAACAGGCATAAGAGAACTGGATCTGATTTCACTTCTT
The DNA here is from genome assembly GCA_023548195.1 of Bettongia penicillata ogilbyi. NCBI lineage: Eukaryota > Metazoa > Chordata > Mammalia > Diprotodontia > Potoroidae > Bettongia > Bettongia penicillata. Next base: position 13,478,423 of record JAJHZJ010000120.1, read on the forward strand.
GGTAGCAAAATTCTTTCTTCTTCAAAGGGATAAGTCTTCCTTTCCCCTGTTGCCACACACATTACAGATGCCTTGCTTAGAAGAATCAATGGATTGGGTTCTATAAAATGAACTGGGTCTAAGTAGGCAGCTCATTCCCAGGGCATTGGAGCCAACATTCACTCTCCCTTCTCCACCATGAGCCTCATCAGTCAGTTACCAAATCTGGTCAATTCTCCCTCCTGCCCTGTCCACTTCACCTTTCCCAGCCAAACCCTCTTCTTCATTACTCTAACCACCAGCCCAGAGCAAGCTCTCATTACTTTTCACCTACTGCAATAGTCTCCTGACTGATCCTCCTGTGTCTAATACTAACCTTTTCCACTCCATTGTCCATACCACTTCGTAATGAAATTATCCTCCTAATGGAAATATGATCTTGTCACTTCCCTGCTTAAAATAAATTGAGAAACAAAGAAAAACCTTCACAGAATAAATTACAAACTCAAGGGGGAAGGATTGATGTTTAAGAACCTCTTGGGCTCCCCTATCTACCGCAGTTGATAAAGTACATCCCTTAATGCTCTAAGCATTTTGCTGGCAAACTAGATTTCTTGTTGCTCCATAAACTTACCTCTACCAGCCCAAAGAGAGTTCCCTGTGCCAGGAATGGATCCCTTCTCATCACTGCCCATCGAATGTCTTCTCTTCTGCCAAGGCCTAGCTCAGACGTCACTTTTTCCACGAAGGCTTCACAAGTCTATTGTGCCCCACCCCCAGCCCAGGCCTAACCATAAAGTGATCTCTCTCAGATTGCCTAGATCACTGTGTTTGGGTGTTTCCTGGTCCAAACCCCCTGCCACATGTTCCACTGTGTGCTTCTGCTTCTGCTGCCATTCCCACCACTCCCAGATTATAAATCTTTTTCCTTTTTTCTTATGTGCAGTCTAAGAGTACATGCTGAGTACTTAAATGAGCAAACATGGAGGCAGAGAGAGTAAAACTGGAGTTTATTAATCTGAGATGAACAAAGGAGAGGGCAAGGCCTGAAACAGAAACTGATGCTCAGTGTCACATAGGAGTCTAACCTCTCAATGGGATAGGAAATGGAATGTTCCTGCATCCTTTCTACATGTACCTCCCCCCAGTCTCTTCACCTCTCCAAAAGCTATGGAAAAATCCTCTTCTCTTGATCTTTTCAGGCTGCAGATGGAAGACAGAGCTCCTTAGTCAAGGGCTTCCAGGTGTCAGGTTGTAGAGAGAAGAAAATCTGCCCCATCCAGGGGCATAACTTAGAGCTTCATAAGACTCAGAGCTTGGAGGGTCCTCCACCATAGCCTGATACAACCTCATCATGAGAAAGGAGGGAACATGAGACAGATCATGACACAGCTGGCAGGTGACAGACCCAGGACTCAACCCCAAATCTGCAGCCTTCTACTCTAAATGCAGTGCTCCCCCAGCACAGATAGCTTGTCTCAGGGGCTTCTTCATGTTCATTTTGCAAAAGATTAAAAGTCTTGCCAGGACACCCTCCTCCTCTTTCTGTGCCCAGGAGATGAAGAGGAGAACAAGAAATCCTTACCCCTTCAAAACTTCTACCCTCTGGCAACACTCTGGGACCAGGTCAAGTTAACCATAGCTCTGGCATGGCCACACCTTAACTCACAGCCTACACTCCATATTGGCTGGCAGGGACACTGGTGATACCCCCAGCCTACTCCACCCTATTTATGCTACCCCATCTCATTACTGAGGTCTTGGGCAAAGCAATATAGTTAGACTGAGTCAGAAGATGTGCTTCAGTTCAGACATTTGTTAGATCTATGACTTTCCAGTAAGATCACTCCATATCTCTGAACCTGTTTTGTTTTCTGTCAATTGTGTGAGGGGGAGTTAGACTAAATAATTTCTAAGGCTCCTTCCAATTCCAATTCTTCAGAGTGCTTCTCTGGAAACACAGGTTTAGACACTTTGTGTTCCATTGGCCTTCTTTACACTCCCCTCATTCCCTTTGACTCTAAAGTCAGAAACCTCTCTGGCTCCAGAGCTGGTGTTGGGTGAGATGGATGGGGTATGGGAGAGAGTAATGCTTCTGTCTCTGTATCTACATCCCCTTCCTGGATCCTGTAGGAAGAAAAGGAAGGCTAGTCTGAGGCTAAGGTTGGCAAGAGGGCAGAATGGTCAAAGTTCACCCCAAGTCACTCTAGCTACAGATCAATCTCAGCAGCTTCCAAGGGAGAAGGACCCCTAGTAGAGTGTGGAGGTTTGGGCTCTTCTCTCAGGCCCCCAGGGAGGATTCATCACTTACCCCATCACAGGAAATGTCAACAGAGGGATTGGAAGAATCCAGGTCAATGTTTCCAATGCATTCTTCCTCTAGCTGTGAAGGGCAGAGAGAGCTCAGGCCTGCCAGTCTGTGACCTCTGCCCCTGCTATGCCAGGTCTGACAACAAGCTCAAACTTTGTTCCCAGCCAGCCCCCTGGGAGGGTTTTTCTGCTTCTCATCTTGGACAAATCACTTTCCTCAGGGCAACAGAAAAGCAGAGTTCAACAAGCTCCCTGCCCCAAGAGTACATATCCCCAGAAAGACTCATTCAATCAGGCTCGCTCCCCAGCCCAGGACACTCTCACCCCATTTTCCTTGATGTCACATTTATCTGGATCATGATTTTCAGTTTTGGAGCATTCAGTGTCTCTGCTGGTGAAGGTCAGAGGTCATGTAGCAGCAGGACCATGGCTCTGAGAAGGAAGGCAGGACAGCCTTTTAGGGCTAGGCCCCTTCTGAGCCCCTCTGAGACCAGGAGCAAGCTGGTTAGTGCTGGAAGGGCCTTAGACACCATGCAGTCTGACCCCATGGGTGTCTAGACAAGGAAACTAAGAACCAGGAAAGTTAGGTGACTTGCCCAAGGTCACACTGGCAGCAGTGTCAGAACAGGGGCATCCAGAACAGTCATTCCTCCAAACAGAGTCTACTGAGTGACTTCTGGGGTCCTCCTGTGCTCAGCTTCCACATTCCAGGTCCTCAGGGGATATATCAGCATTGTTGAGACACAAAAGCCCTCAAACAGGAAAAAGGCCAATACAAACTTATACCTCTTCATGGCCACCTGGGAGTTTCAGTAGTGAGAAGAATCCTGGATTTGGAGCCAGAATACCTGGAGTTTATTTGTATTCTGAGTACTTAGCATTTCTTGAGACATAGCAAGCCATTCAATTAACCACTAAACATTTTTTAATACCTGCTATATGCCAGGCACTCTGTTAGTACTGGAGATCCAAAAAGAGGCCAAAGAGAGACCCTGCCCTCAAGGAGCTTACCATCTAATGAGAGGGAGACAACATGCAAAAGAGTGTACACAGAGCAAGCTGTGGGCAGACAAATAGGAAATCATGAAGAGAGGGAAGGCACTGAATGCAGAAATATCTTTTCATTCATTCATTCATTTCTTCATTCGCTCATTGCCAGGTCTCTTACTTACTGCTGTTTACCCTTCACTTCTCTGAGCTACTGTTTTAGCCCAAACTTTGTCTGTGATCATCATAGCTACCCCTGCAGGAGAGGGCAGGATGGGATGGAGGAACACTGAGTAGTTCAGTTTGTCTGAAATGAAGAACACATCACTTCCCAAAGACTCCCCTCCACCCACCCACTCTCCTTTGTAACAAAAAGTACAAGCAAGTAAAACAAATCAAAATTGCCTGACTCTGAAAACATAGGCTTCATTCTGCCTCCTTCCTCCCGCAATCATCAGCAAGAAGAGAGGGGAATAATCATTTATTAAGCAAGGAAGATAAGTAAATAAGGCTAATGGACCCAATGGAATTCAAAGGCCTAGCCAAAGAGTCTTTCCATTCAGAATGATTTACAGAACTGTTTTTTGTAGTAGTAGGGACTAGAAGACAAGTAGGTATTCTCTGATTGGAGGCATCAATAGTCTAGTAATTGAATAAACTCTTATATGATTGTAGTGGAATATTATTGCTCTCTTAGGAATGACAAATATAGAATTTCAGAGAAAGGTCAGGAGAAATAAAGAGTGGAGTCACCTAAATCAGCTGAATCATTCTCACGACAACTCCAACAATGAGAAGAAAACAATATTGAATAACTTCCATCATCAGGCATCTGATCAATGCAGTGACCTCTAGTGGCTTTAGAGGATTTGATGGTGAAGTTCGAGATAGGTGGCACAGTGGAGAGAATGCTGAGCCTGCAGTCAGAATGGACCTCTGTTCAAATCTGACCTCAGATGTGTAGTACCCTGGAGACTGTGGGACAACTCACCTATTCTCTGTCTCCCTCTATTTCCTTAAACTCCAAAATCAGGGTAATATTACCTCCCCCTTAGGGTTGTGGTGGGGATCAAATGAGACATTATTTACAAAGCCCCTGAGACATAGTTGGTGCTTAATGAATACTTGTTCCCTGCCTCTCTGAGCTGAGAGTTGTTGAACTAATGGGCCAGAATGGGGAATACATTTTTGTGGTCACTGTCAATCTGTGGATTTCTTTCTCTTGAGTGTATTTTTTTGTTCCAAATAAGAGAGGAGGGGGTAGTCTTGGGGACTTTGAAAGTGTCCATAAAGTATTTTTTAAAGGTCAGAAGGATGGAAAGAAAGCCTGTTCGCTGTCTGTGGTTTGCGATCATGGCAGTGGCTTCCAGACTTCTCTTCCTTTTAGCTCTCCTTCTATCCTTCCAGCTTTTGCTCCAGTTTCTTTAACCCTCAGCCACAGGGATAGGATCAGTAGCTCATAGGATCCTGGATTTAGAGGTAGAAGGGACCTTAGAGGACATTGAACCTAACCCCATTTTACAGAGAAGGAAACTGAGGCAAAGAGATGGGACTTGTCATCCAGCAAAAAAGTATAGGAGGCTGGGTGGGAGGCCTATTGAATGAATGGGCATTGCCTCACCCCAAGTGAGTACTTGCCAAGTCTGAAGGGCTCAATGTCTCCCAGTGCATCCTGGGTCATCCCCAGTTATCCTGATGAATATTGGGTCACTGGATTCAGATGGCTCTGGAGGAGAAGTGAGGCTGGTGTCCTACACAGCCTTCCCTCACTCAAAACTAAGTCAAGTGTAAGTCATGTCATCATTTCTCTGATGGCATGGTATTTGGCAAAGAAGGATGAACACAATTCTGTGAGTAGATGCAGCCGGCTGAATGGGGACCCAGCTAGCTGGGTAACTCAGCTCCTCCTCTCCAGTCTGCTTCCCCTTCCCTTTCCTTCTCCTCTCCAAAGAATGGTAAATTTGAGTGGCCAAAAGATGCCCAGTTGACTTGGGCTTTCCTGGCCCCTTCCCTTCCGTTCCCTTCCCTTTCTCTTGTTCTGTCCTGTCCTGTTCTCTCTGAAAACCTTAAACCTGTTGCATTCTGCAGCTGGGACACCAGTGGGCCCCTGCCTAAGGGCTTCCCTTGATCCTCATAGCTTTAGAGTGATTATCAATAGCAACTGTTGCTGGTTCCCACCCAACAAATAAATGGAAAACTCATGTAGGAAAGACAATATAAGAATTGTCAGACTACCTGGGAGTTGTGACCAAGAAAGGAATCTGCATATAATATTGCATCTAATTATCAAGGAAAATTGCCCCGATATTAGAACAAGAGGGTAAAGCAAGAAGAGAAAAAATCTGCCATTCATCACCTGAAAGACAACCCCAGAGGAAAACTTACAGGAATGTCACAGTCAGACTTCAAAACTGCTGGGTTAGGAGGAAATATTGCAACAACAAAGAAAAGACCATTGAAATTCTATGGAAATACACTGAGCATTTCAGAAGACTTAGAAACATCCACTCTAAAAGACTCTCAAGTAGGTCTTGGAACATGATGTTTCAAAGAGCAAAAGAGCTGGGGTTGTATCCCAGAGTAACTAACTCAGGAAAGTTGAGTATCATCTTGAAGGGGAAAAAAAATGGTTATTCAATTAATTGAAAAAACTTTTAGGTATCTGTAACAAAAGTATAAGAATTCATTGGAAAATTCAATATGAAGGACTCAGAAGAAATATAAGGAAAGCCATAAAGACTAATTATAATTTACTCATGAAATAAACGTTTGCTTATTATATGCATGGAAATGTTATCAGTATTCTTAAAACTCATCATTCCTATGTTAGTTTCAAAGGAAAGTTGTGGCTGAGTTGGAGTGATTCTAAAACACAAAATGAGGTAGGAAAAGATAAAAGGGAGCCATTATGTAAGAAAATGGGCTGTGAAAGGAAGAAAAGTGAAGTAACTGACTAGAAAAGGTTCATGATGGAGAAGGCAGAATGAACGTTGACTCCATTACACTGAGAATGAGCTACCTACTGAGACCCAGTTCACTTTAGAGCATCCAGTCCAGGAATTCTTGTGAACAAGTCATCTGTGGTGTCCTGGGGAAGACTTGCCCCTTTGAAAAAGAAAGATTTCAATTAGGAAGAAGTGAAATGAGATCCAGATCTCTTATCCCTGTTCCCTCAACCCAATGTCTCTCAGACTATCAGGTTTCCATACACAGGCTAGAGTGGCAAACTCCTCACTTGCCCTCGTATTTGCATTAGAGGCTCCATCTCCCTACACTAGACTTAAAAAGACGCACACAGTCTGTAGAACTTACAAGTTTTCACACATTTCCTCACTCTCACCTCTATAGAGAGTCAACTCAAATGCCAAGAAGTCTCACCATGTGTTTTCTTCAGAAACGTCAAAGAAATGAATGCCTGTGAATGTATAACCAGTTGTAGCCTGACAGAAGAGCTCAGACAGAACTACAAATACAATAGAGGGGTGAGGTTCAGGGAATGAAAATCTGGAAGCATAATTAGTCCTTGTGGTAGACTTTCCAGCTTGTCTCCCCTCCCTCATTTGGCACTAGGCTGCCACCCACCCTCCATAGGGTCTCACTTTTCTGGGACCCTTCTCCCTAGGCTTATGTTCCTAGAGCACCCCTGTCTACAAGCCATCCCCTCCCCTACCCGATTGCCACATCCTCCTAGGGACTGGGTACGATCATCTCGTCTTTCAGTGCATGGGGCACAAATGTACCTGGCAAACACTGTCTTTTAATCTCATTTCCACCCGATCCCAAATGAGTTTGCCTTGGCCTTATGATTACTACTTTTATTTTATATTCTTTTCTAGTATCTGCGGCAGTGATTTTGCTTTTAAACTAGGCAGTCTCCACGTTGTATCACACACGTTCAAGGTGACTGGAAGATACTCTTTCTTTCTGGAATTTCTCACATTGACTTATCTATGTGATTATCTTATTATAAGGGATCATCTCTGTGTTTCTCTTACTCTGGCTTCACTTCCTTGATTTTGTCTTCTTTTCCAGCACCTAGAATAGTACTTCACACATTGTAGATGCTTCCCAGGTATTTTTTAATTGAATACTTATCAAACACAATATGGGGAATAAAACTGAATTAAATGAAAGGCTGAACTCTGTGGGCTCTAAAATCCCTTCCAGCATTGACATTCTATAGATTGTCATGCCCTCTTGCCCACCTGCAGCCTTCCTGGGCCATTGGAGCCAACATTGTTCTCTCTGTCTTCCTCACTGCCATTGCCTTACTTATCTTTATATTCAGTAGCAATAGCTTTTTGTAGTACTTTAAAGTTTAGTATTCCCTTTCCATGCATTGTCTCATTTAACGTAGGTAGCCCAGACACTATTATTGATTACACACATGAGGCACCTGAGCCTCAGAATCAGCAGGGAGCTTGCACAAAGTCAAACATCCAGCAAATACCAGAGCCACGACCTCAGCTCTCACCTTCTGACTCCAAGGCCAACACTCATTGCATTATACTGACCTTCCTTTGGCGCTGTCCACATCCTTGTGACCAGAGATGAATATTTCCAACAGAACTCTTGGCTGTGATGCCTCAAACGTCTTTGGGGAGCTCCTAAGCCTCAGGTTGACCCTGAAGAGGGCACAAGTAGGCTCTTGGTCAACCCAGATCATACTACTCTTTTCCTCCCGAATGCAGGTTTCTTCTACCCTCAGTAACTACTTCTCTGTCTGAAAGAAAATGATCTGTTAGCCTGAAACAGTGTTAGAGCAAAGGCTGAGGGGAAGCCTGAAAGATGTCAAAGGGAAGAAGGGAGAGAAAGGGCAGAGAAGCTGAGAGGAGACATTCTGGTCCCCAGCATGACAGAGGGAGAGTCTGACATCCTTCCAGACTTCTTTTCTCAAACTCCTCATTTTGTATTCCCTAGACAAATGGGACTATTTTTAGCTCTCTCACACCACCCTTTGCTGTTCCCTGACATGTATTTGCCTGGCTGTGCCCTCTGCCTGCAAGAGAACTTCCCCCCATCACCCACTGATGTCTATTGACATCCTTGCCCTTCTATAAGATCCAATGATCACGTTTTCATGAAATATTCTCTGATCCCTCCACCTGGAACTGATCTCTCCCTCCTCAAATCTTAACATGCTCTCCATGTGTATTGTATTTGTGTAAAAAATGTAGTTTATGCAACCCTCTGACCATAAATGATCTGTATAAGACTTTCCTCACTGGTGGAGATTGATTGCTTAATAATCTGAGTTTGCAAGATGAGTGGGGTTGGTAACACCTTGAGAGAAGAGAAATCTTGGTTTACTGACTTTCATCATGTAGAGAGAAGAAAAAAAAACCATGGTTCCCTATTCTCTGCAAGGAAAGGTGCCTGTAGGATCAGAGAAAGACCAATCTTCATTCCTGAGGTGATTCTTATGTAAGTGGACAAAAATGTATATGTTTTTGTCCATAAAGGCAACTCTACTTGGTTTGTAAAAAAGCCAATATAGTCATCCTTTGAAGAAGTTTAACTCTATCAGGGTCTATGGAGCTCTCTGGAAGTGCACAGTTCTCTGTGGTATGAAGGCTTGCTCAGGGCTACTCATCCATTTTTTTTCCATCTGACACCAGACTCTCTGCTGTGGTTCCAAAAAGCTGTAGCAGGGCAGAGATAACACCTTACCCAAACAATCTTCGCAGACTGACTAAATCAGATTTAGGGTGACCTTTAGGCCTCATACCCATTGGGAAGTCAGGGAGATTTCTACCTCAAGTATGTGAAGACTTTCCCCATTAGAATGCATTGAGGAAACCAACTTTTTCCAAAGGCCATGAATGGGGCTGAAGCAGCTACTAAGGAACTCACAGAGCTTGGTCAGACATGACAGGCCAAGTTCATCCATTACTCCTCCAGTCGTTACCACTCATCTTGACTTTTGTCTTGCCATTAGACTAATCTAATGACTAATCTAAGAGGTAATAAGATGTCAGCAAATCCCATTCAAAATAACTACCAAATACATAAAATTTGGAAGTGGTCAGCCTATCACTAAACTCAGTACTTGGACAGATAAAACTGTAAAGCACTCTTTGAACAAGTAAAATACAACTTCAGTAGCTGAAAGAAGATTCAGTGCTCATGGCTGGGTCATGCCAAAAGTATAAAAATGGCAAGACTATCAAAGTTCATTCATAGTTTTTAATGCTATATCTGTCAGATTATGAGGGGGATAGTTTGGAGAACTCACCATCTCTCTGAGCAGCCCATTCCATCTGAGGAGAGCCCTACTCCTTAGCAGGTCTTTCCTGATGATCAAGTCTAAATTGGCCTCTTTGCACTTTCATCCATTACTTCCAGTCCTGTCTTCTGGGGCTGAACTTAACCCATCTAATCTCTCCCCCAGGATAGCCCTTCAAGCCCTGCACTGCTCTCACCCCCATCTCTGTCCTCTGGACATTCTCTCTGGCTGTCCCCCATGCCTGGAATGCTCCCCCTCCTTCATTCTGATTCCTAACCTCCCCGGATCCCTCCAAGCCCCAATTGAAATGCCATCTTTTCCAGGGAGGCTTCCCTATAGTGTCTTAAGGACCCACAAAGTGCCTTCCTTCTGTTACTTAGTTCTCCTTCATCCTGTATGTAGCTCATCATGTTTGTATTGTTTGCACCTTGTGTCCTTCATTAGATCGTGAGCTCCCTAAGTCAGAGGCTGCTTTTTGCATCATTATGCTGAGCACGGTGCCTGGCACATAGCAGGCACTTAGGAAATATGAACTGACCTCTAAGACAGTTGAGAAAGACTCATGGTGGACAATGCTGCTCACATCCAGAGAAATATCTGATGGACCCTCAACGAATATTAAAACTTCCTGGTTTTCTTTATTTATTTTCATGATTTCTCTTGTGTTTCAAAGTAGAATTATTTTGACAAACTATTTCTTCTTTCATAATATAGCTGATATGGAAAAAAGTGTTACAGGATTGCATATATATATAAAGTATATCAAGTTGCTTGTGCAGTGGAGGGGGAAGGAAAGGAGGGAAGACATTTGGAACTCGAAATTTTATCAAAAATGAAAATTAAAAATTTTCTTTGCATGTAATTGGAAAAATACTATTAAAAAAGAAAAAATATTTCTTCATTGATATCTGTAATATTTAATTTTATAGATTTCCAATAGACACTGAGTGACTTGTCCAGGGCCACACAGCCAGTCTCTGTGAGAGGCAGGACTTATACCCAGGTCTTCCTGGTCCTGGGCCAACTTGATAGCATTTCCTCTTTTTCTCATAATCCCTATATTAAATTACTATCCTTTTCATTCTGGGACAGCTAGCTGGTGCAGTGGATAGAGAGCCAAGCTTGGAGTCTGGAGTACCTTATTTTAAGTTAGACCTCAGACACTTACTAACTGTGTGGCCCTGGGCAAGTCACTTAACCTTGTTTGTCTCAGTTTCTTCCTCTGCAAAATGAGCTGGAGAAGATAATAACAAACTACCTCAGTATCTTTGCTAAAAACACCCCAAATGGGATCATGCACAGTAGGACATTTTAAGAAATGACTAAATGGCATCAAGACTGCATTCTAGCCAGACTGAACTCCTTACCCAGTTCCCCAAACTGAATTCTATCTTCCATGTTACTCCAATGACACAGCCATCCCACATGCCTGGAGTGCACTCCCTCTTCAGATCTTCCTCTCAGAATCCTGATCTTCCCTTAAAGCTCAACTCAGCTGCAACTTCTCCTGTGAGCCTTTCCCTGATCTCCTGTTAAAGCCCCCACTGTCTCTGCAGATCTACTCACTTTTCATGTTGGGAATGTCTGACTAGATACATACGTGATGTGACAGGATATGGTAACAGGATAGTCCTGGCCCTACTCTGAGGGCAAGATGGATTATATTGCACTCCCTCCCCTTCTCCAATACCCTGATAAATTTCTCGTTTGCTCAAAGTTACCCTAATTATTATGAGTCCAGGCACCAACACCTCATTTCCTTTTAAGCACTTCATATTCCCATTAGCTATGACACAGAGATATTTACTTCAAAGATATAGCAAAAAGAAACATACAAACATTTCGTTCAGTACTTGGGAATCATCACCCTCAGGCACATGCCACCTCTCTCTGGACAGGGAAATGAAGCTCACAGTAGAACACAGTTCCTATATAACATTAATCCACCAAGTGCAGATCTAAAGCCTTGCTGGCATAGCATTCCCTGATGACTGCACCTCAGGATTTCTCTGCTGAGTTGGCTGTGACCCCCAACCTGGATTTCCTGATGCCCAGTATTGAAATTGGGGAATTCATTCCTTGCTCCTAGAATGAAAAAAGCTAAAGCCTCTGGATCATTTGCAGGGGCTACATGACCTAAAACAGGCAGGGACAAGGAGGTAGGCCACAGTCTCAGGGTAGAATACAAAAGAAGCACCAACTGTGCTCAGTTTGGCAATAGAAAACTCCAGAAAACTTCCCACTAAAAGGTCAGTGGACAATGTCTTCTCCCTCCTTTTGATAGTTCAGTGTAGAATGTCCTTGCATGAGCCAATTCTCCTGTCTTTCAGAACAGTCTTCTCTACATAGGATATGATGCCATCTTAGATCATCTCAGCGTGTGCCAAATCCCCATGAAACAGTTTATCCACAGGGAATGCAAGAAGCTTTTTCTGTTAGGTTTCTAAGCCAAGATGCCCCAGAATGGTTTGACTTGGTGTGGGACAAAAGACAAGGAACAGTGTGTGGAATTTAGGGCACAAAGAAATGGTTGATGACACCATCCCACAGCAGTGCCTGTCCACTTGCAGCTCTCTTACCTTAGATTGTGAGACATAGGCAGTACTACATGGGAGTTAACTTTCAGGTGGTCCCTAGAGGATTGTAGGAAGAGATGACAATTTAGTGCAGAAGAGGATGTTCAGAGAATGATGGCCAGGCTGGATGGAGTACTGGGTGTTCTCTGGAGGTGCTCCCTGAAGGGCTTTAAGCAAAGGCTGCAAAGTCTTTGTAGGGAGTGAGAAAAAAGGAGTTCCTGTTCAGGTATTGGTAGGATGAATTGAGTTCCCCTTCAACTCTGAGATTACTTGATTACATGAATTCAATTTAAACTACATTTATGGAAAATGTATAATAAGCAAACCACTGGGTTAGTGATTATGACTAGAAAGCAAACATGAAACAGTTGACAGACTCTTCAGGATCTCCCTCAAGGACTTTTGGTTTTGCTGGGGGAAGAGAACATGGCCCTAAATACAGATATATAATGCACATGCTGGTATAGCCAACCACTGCTTATGGTCTTTCAGTCAGTAATCAGCCCAGCACACACAGGGGCACCTGCTGCCACAGGTTTTTTGATCTGCTTCTCTAAAAGGAAAGGGAACTTTTTTAAAAATTTATTTATTTTTAGTTTTCGACATTCATTTCCATAAGATTTGGATATCCAAATTCTCTCCCCATCTCTCCCCTTCCCCACCCCAAAACACCATGCTTTCTGATTACCCCTTCCCCCAATCTGCCTTCCCTTCTATTACACCTCTCTCTTCCTTTATTCCCACCTTCTTCCTTTGCTTTTTATACTCCATCACCTGTATTTCTTATTTCCCAGTTGCATGCAAAAACAATTCTCAGCATTCATTTCTTCAACTTTGAGTTCCAACTTCTCTACCTTCCTCCCTCCCCACCCATTCCCATTTAGAAGACAAGCAATTCAATATAGACTGTATATGTGTAGTTTTGCAAAAGACTTCCATAACAGTCATGTTGTGAAGGACTAACTATATTTCCCTCCATCCTATCCTGCCCCTTATTTATTCTGTTCTCTCTTTAGACCTTGTCCCTCCTCTAAAGTGTTTACTTCTAATTACTCCCTCCTCTCATTTGCCCCCTTCTATCATCCCTGCACCCCACTTCTCCCTTCTCCTTCTTTCCTATAGTGCAAGACAGATTTTCATACCAAATAGAGTGTGCATGTTATTCCCTCCTTAAGCCAAATGTGATGACAATAAGCTTCACTTTTTCCCTCTCCACTTCCCCTTTTCGTCTCCACTGAAAAAGCTTTTTCTTGACTCTTTTATGAGAGATAATTTGTCCCATTTCCTTTCTCCCAAGGAAAGACAACTTTTGAGGGTTTAACAATCACTTTAATCAAACACATGTATCATTCAGTTAGTTTAGGGGAAAAATTGAGCTCCCTGAACTTTGGAGAAAATTAGCAGGATTAAAAGATCAACAGACGTATCTGACCATAATCTCTGTCTTACCATAAGCAATACACGTATCACAGACCAACAGACAGGCCCTACTGTCTGTCCATAATTACCAGAGAGGAAAGCAACAACACTTGGGCTTTCCGAGGTGTGGGGGGCGATAAGAAGGTGACTCCTTAGCGGCTTCCCAGACTCCTCCTCTGAACAAACAAACATTTCCAGTCAGTAAGCCCCAAAGTAAGACTTCACCTTTAAAGTATTTATACACTTTGGGGGCAGCTAGATGGTGCAGTCAATAGAGCACCAGTGCAAGAGTCAGGAGGACCTGAGTTCAAATCTCACCTGAGACACTTGACACTCACTAGCTGTGTTACATTGGGCAAGTCACAACCCCAATTGCCTCATCCTGTGTCATCTCCAGTCATCCTGATGAATATGTGGTCACTGGATTCAGATGGCTGTGGAGGAAAAGTGAGGCTGGTGACCTGCACAGCCCTCCCTCACTCAAAACAAAGTTAAGTGCAAGTCATGTCATCATTTCTCTGATGGCATGGTCTTCTTTAGGAAGAAAAGAGGTACACACATTTTTCAGAGGCAGAGGGCATGACCCTCTGACCCAGTGCCTCACTAGAAAAAACCAGAAGGTGCTTGGGAACCTCCTACAAAACAACTTCCCTCATCAAGCTTCCTTCAATAGGTAGGCCCATCAATGGGTGGGGAAGATCTTCTTTAATCACTTTCAAATAGAGGTGTTATATTTCTGGATTATACTAAAACAAAAACAGCAATAGATCCTACTTTGCTTGGCCTCTCAGGGCTCTAGCTTAGGGGATAAACAGCATCCCCTCACCTGCCTTGTCCATTGGATTAATTTGATAGGACTCCAATCACATACATTCTCTCACTCCTCTCCTGCCCTCCTGGAACATAGTTTTGATGTTTTTGATATGTTTTATTTTTCACATCACCTATATTTCACAATGCATTCCATTTCCCTAATTCCATAGAGTCAACAAAATATAAATATATTTATAAAATAAAAATAATATAAGCCGAAAAAATGTCAACAAACTCACTTATTGAAAAAAACCTGATGCTAAATGTAGCATGTCATAGCCACTGTCCTTCACCTGCCAAGTGTGAGGGGAGGAGGGCTAAAGGTGCCTATAATTTTTTCAGTGTGTTTTAGTAGCATTGCATCCTTGAGTAGAAACCTTTATTTCAGTAATTTAAGCGGTTGTCCTCACATCCAGATTTCATGATCAAACAGCATCTTCTGAACGAGCTGAATTGAATGGAATTCAGTTGAGTCATGTGAGGTTGGTAACACAAGTCTGATTGTCCCCATTTTATAGAGGAAAAAACAGGCTGATGAAACTTCAGTGACTTTTCCCAGCTGGTAAGTTTGGGGTATCAGGATGGATGAAGGAAAGCGTGGAGGCCAAGCTGCTCTTTAGCCCCAAGTGTAGATAGTTCTGCCACAGAGCCCTGCTGGTAGTAAAACCGGGCATAGAGCAGGGTAAAAAAGAGGGATGGATGGTATCAGGGATGACCCAACAATATATTGCTTTTCTCTTGCAGAATTTTGTTGCAGCTGAGATCGGCAACCCCCATGAAATGGTTTAGTCACCCCTCCAAACCCTCAAACTCCCTTGCAATTATCCCAGGTAATATGACATTGGTTTGACCAACAGCTCACTGGTGAAATGGGCAGAGATCTTGAAATGAGTTTGCACAACAGCTCACCTCTTCCTTTTCCATAACCAGGGATGTAAAGTGAGGTCAACCAGGTGGGAGAGCCATGATTCAGAGTCATAGACTTGAGAATGACCACAGAAATCAGTCCTCTTGTCCAGCTCCCACACTGCAGGAGTTTTGGTGCTTGGGTGCAGTCAGGAGTTACTCCACACATTTTCTCCTCTGATTGAGATCTCTTCTACATTCATTCCTTCATTTAATTAATGACCAAAAGCAGAACAGCAATACTTGTTCCATCTGCCTCAGAGTGTTATTTGGTCACAGCACTTATTAAATCTCATAATGCTATAGAAGTGCTGTTATTAATGTAACATGTTAAGCCGGAACAATCCAGAAACACTCTACCTTTCTGTCCTGAATAATAAGAGGTCCAGTTAAGGTAGTATGCTTCTGAAGTGTTTACATACGTATATATTCATAAGTTTATATGTGTGTTTGTGTGTGTATTTGCATGCATATGTATGTATGTGCACATATACGTAGATATGCATATACACACATTATCTCATTTAATCTCCTCAGACAGTGCCAAAACTTGACCCTTGGCCTCTCTAAGCCTAGTGCTCTTGCCATTCATCAAAGAGATAGTTGAGCCACATTTATTATGTGTTTACTATGTTATTTTTAGTTGTTTATCATTAGTTTGAATTGCTAGTTTTGCCAATTGTGCTCCATTAGTTCAACAGCTCTCAGCTCAGAGGGGGATGGAATGAGCATTTATTAAGCACCAACTTTGTGCCAGGGACTTTACAAATATCATCTCATTTGATACTCAAAGCAACACTAAGAGTGAGGTTATAATATTACCCTGATTTTGCAGGCTAAGGCAGTAGCTGCAAACAGAGAATAAGCTACTTGCCCCACATTCCCCAGGCTACTAGGCATCTGAAGTCAGATTTCAGGAGGGGTCTACTCTGACTGCAGCCCCAGCACTCTCTCCACTACACCAGCTTCCCACCTCCAACTTCACCATCAAGTCTTTAAAGCCACTACAGCTCACTGCATGGATCAGATGCCTGGTGGCTGAAGGTTTTCACTGTTGGTTTCTTTCTCATTGCTGCAGCCAACTTTGACTTCTTTTACTTACTTTTTCAGTGTCTGATTCCCACCATCTTTCTCCGCCAATTTCATTTCGTTGTCCTTCACATAGTCCACATTGTGGCTAAAGTGGTTTTAATTCTGTGGTCTGTATCTGAGAGATCATCCCCCACCACTGTGCCTTTGCAGAGGGAGTCCACCATATCTGGGATGTTCTCTCTCCTCATATCCTCCTTGGAGAATCCCTACATTGCTCCCTGTGAGGTTCTACCTCCTACCTCAGATCTTTGCTGATTCCTCCCCTCCTGTGCCCTCCTCATGCCCTGACTTGCTGACTGTCTGTCTATCCCGTTTGGCGTCCTCTTCAGCCTGATTGCATCTTCCACCTCCTGGATCTGCACAGACCAGGAATCCCAAGGGCACTAACGCTCTTCCTCTCACATTCCTTCCCCTTGTCCAGGCTCTGCTTCCAGGAACCTCTTCTGGCTGAAGAAAGCCTATTGTCTGAGCTGTGGCATTTTGTACATGGACAGCATATAGGTCTGACCTGAAAGCATGTAGATTTGTGGAGCTGAATGGGATGGAATCAGGATCCTAGCTTGGAAGGCTTTATTAGGGGGAATTAGGGATCCAGAAATCCTTGGTTGAAACTTGAACCCTGTGCTTTTGGAGAATTTGGGACTGAGCATTTTGGGAAGGATCAGAGGAGACTGTGGAGGTCAGCTGAAGTAACTCTAACTGTATTGCAAAGTTCCTTGAGAAACTGGATAGGCAATCCAATATACAGTTGACTGGACCATCTACCATCTGCAGACCCTCCAGGAAATTGTAAAACAGAGAGAGATGGGGAAAATTTTTATTTCTTCACATCCCTCTACTTCCCAGGTACTTTCTCCTGTACCTTTCCTCTATACTTCCCCTCTTTACTAAATATTTCCTGTTGATTAGATCTACAGTTGCATGAGGAAATTGAAAGAGGGGACTCTTTGACAAGAGGTGACCCATGATAAAACAATGGGAGAAACCACAGATCTGAGGGAACTGTTGTTACCCAATGGTTGGAGGTGTCCCTTGTGCTTGTGTAAGGATGAGGAAGAGCCAGTGAATAAAAGAGAGCTCCTTTCTGCCCACAGCATTGAGGACCAAGAGGATGAGGGGCTCAGCCATGCAGGTACCCCTATTGGTGCTGGGGCTGCTCAGCCTGATGACTCCACTTGCCTGTGCCCAAGATGAGAGGTACCAGGATGTGGTGAATAGATTCATTCAGCAATACAATAAGAACTCAGGATCACAAAATCTCTTTCGCCTCTTAAACCTGAATCTGCCGTCTGGGGAAGTGAGTAGCATTGGGACCATGGGGGAGGGCTGTACCTATCAAGATGCTCTGCTGTGACCCCTTCACTCAAGAAACCCTTGCTCTCCCTTTGGGAGACTTAGAGATATAATGGCAAAATAGGGGCAGCTGGGTGGTAGAGTGGATAAGTCAGGGAGACCTGATTTCAAATTCACTCTCAGACACTCACTATCTGTGGGACTGGGCAAATTACTGAACCTCTTCTTGCCTCAGTTTCCTCAACTGTGAAGTGGGGAGAATAATAGCCCCTACCTCCTAGAGTTGTTGTGAGGATTAAATGAGATAATCATTGTAAAGCCCTTAGTCCATTGCCTGGCATGCAGTAGCACTGTACAAAAGTTCACTATTATCACTGGGGTCAGGTAACCTGAGTTCTCATTCCAGATGTGACAGATTTTTCTGACTCTAAGCAAGGCTTCTTCCCTCCCTGAGTTTCAGTTTTCTCATCTGTAAAGTGGGGATAATAATCCCTGCGGTCTATCTCACAGTGTCCTTGTGAGGACTCCCCTCCCTTGAAATCCCTTCCCCTTCCCCATGACTTTCCAATCCTGCTCCCACCTCAGAGTAGAGCTCAAGCTCCCCATCAGAGATGCCAGGTCAGAGGGATCTCTCTCTCTCTTTCCACACACCCTAAAGCACTCCACAGGGTCATAGTTTATCTAGGAAGGGAGCTTAGAGGTCGCCAAGATTCACTCCCTTAATTTCCAAAGTAGGAAATGGTGGTCCAGAGAAACGAAGGGTAAACAGTAGTAAGAGAATTGGGAATGAGTGAAAGAACAAATGAATGAGTGAATGAATGAATGAAAAGGCATTTCTGCATCCAGTGACGGCCCTGTCCTTATGATTTCCTATTTATCCTGCACACAGCTTGCTTTCTGTGTATTCCTTTGCATGTAATCTCCCTCTTGTTAATTTGTAAGCTCCTTGAGGGCAGGAGCTTTTTTGGGATCTCCAGTACAGAGTGCCTGGCACAGAGCAGGTGCTTAATAAATGTTTCCTGGTTGATTGAATGCCTTGCTACCCCTCGGAGTGCAAATATAATCAAGGTTTTTAGACGTAGCACCCAGGATTCCTGTCACTACTGGAACTCTCAGGTGGCTCTGAATAGGTCTAAGTTTGTACTGACTTTTTTCCTGTTTGAGGGCTTTTGTCTCCCAAGAATCCTGAGATATCACCAGAGGACCTGGAATGTGGAAGCCGAGCACAGGAAGACCCCAGAAGTCATTCAGTAGACTCTGTTTGGAGGAATGACTGTTCTGGATGCCCCTACTCTGACACTGCTGCCAGTGTGACCTTGGACAAGTCACCTAACTTTCCTAGCTCTTAGTTTCCTCATCCAGACATCCATGGGGTCAGACTTGATGGGGTCCAAGGCCCTTTCAGCACTAACCAGCTTGCTCCTGGCCCCAGAGGGGCTCAGAAGGGACCTAGCTCTAAAAGGCTGCCCTGCCTTCCTCCCCAGAACAATGATCCTGCTGCTCCACAACTTGTGACCTTCACCATCAGAGAGACTGTGTGCCTCAAAACTGAAAATCATGATCCAGATAAATGTGACTTCAAGGAAAATGGGGTGAGAGTGTCCTGGGCTGGGGAGGGAGTCTGACTGAAGGAGGCTCTCTCTGGGGATATACACCCCTTGGGGCAGGGAGGGTGCTGACCTCTGCTTTTCTGCTGCCCTGAGGAAAGTGATTTGTCCAGATGAGAAGCAGAAAAACCCTCCCAGGGGGCTGGCTGGGGACAAAGCTTGAGCTTGGTGTCTGTCCTGGCATGTCAGGGGCAGAGGTTACAGACTGGTTACTGAACTCTCTCTGCCACCCTTCACAGCTGGAGAAAAAATGCATTGGAACCATTGACCTGGATTCTACCAATTCCTCTAATAGTATTTCCTGCGCTGAGGTAAGTGATGAATCCTCCTTGGGGGTCTGGGAGAAGAACCCAAACCTCCAGTCCTCACTAGCGGTTCATGATGCCTTCTCCCTTGGAAGCTGCTGGGACTGATGTGTAGCTACTTTGACCCTTCTTCCGTCTTTCCACCCTTAACCTCAGCCTAGCCTCCCTTTTCTTCCTCCAGGTTCCAGGAAAAGATGTAGATACGGAGACAAGACCATATCTCTCCCCTGTCTCCTATTCAGTTGACCCAACCCCAGTTCTGGAGCTAGAGAGATCTCTGACTTCAGAGTCCAAGGGGAAGAGGGGGAAGTAAGGAATTCCAGTGGGACAGGAAGTGTCTAGAATAGCATTTCCAGAGAATCAAACTGAGGAATTTGATTTGGAGGGACACCTAGAAATTTTCTAGTCCAACTCTCTCTCCCCTAATTTAACGAAAAGGAAACTGAGGTTGAAAGTCATGAAGTCATGAAGATCCTCTCCAAAAGTCATAGAGCTAAGTAATATCTGAGGTGAAACAGATCTGACTCAGTCCAACTATCTTGATAAACCCAAGAGCTCATAAAGTAGATGAAGTAGGGGAACTAGGGTAGGGTGGGCTGGTGGTGTAGCCAGTGACCCTGCCAGTCACTGTGAAGTGGGGGCTGTGAGGTCAGGGGTGGTCATGTCAGGGGCTGAGTCAATGTGACCTGGTCCCAGGGTGTTCCTGGAGGGTAGAAGCTTGGAAGGGGTGGGTAAGGATTTCTTGTTCTCCTCCACATCTGCTGGACACAGAAACAGGAGGAGGATGTCCTGGGAAGACTTTTTATATTTTTTCAAAATAAACATGAAGAAGCCCTTGAGGCTTTAGCTTTCTGTGTTGTGGGGAGCACTGCAGTTAGAGCAGAAGGCTGCAGATTTGGGGTTGACTCCTGGGTCTGTCACATGCCAGTTGTGTCATGATCTCCTGTTTCCTACTTTCCAATGGGATGGTTGCACCAGATGACTATGGAGGGTCTTCCAAGCTCTGAGTCTCATGGTGTTCTAAGTTACTCCATTTCCCTAGTGGGCAGGGTTTTCTTCCCTCTTCAGCCCAACCCCCAGAGGCCCTGGATTAAGGAGCTCTGTTTCTCTTTTCTCTACAGCCTGAAAAGGTCAAGAGAATTTGGCGTTGGATTAGACATATATTTCGGGGATGAGGAACATCCACTAAAAAGGATTCAGGAACATTCCAATTTCTTTCTAATTGAGTGCTTAAATTCCTATGTGAGACTGAGACTCACCTTCTGTTTAAGGCCATGTACTCTGCTTTCCTCATCTCAAATTAATAAACTAGCTTTATTCTCTCTGCCTCCATGGTTTCTCATTTAAGTCCTTATCATGTACTCTTAGACTTAGTACATAAGAAGATGAAAACAACCCCACCCAAATGTCTCCCCTGAAAGGACTAACAATCTAGGAGGCATGGGAGCTGGAGCAGAAACTGAAGCACTCAATGGATCATGTGGCAGGGATTGAGACCAGGCAACACCTAGAGACAAAGTGGTCTAGACAGTCTGAGAGATCACTTCATAGGTAGGCCTGTGGGGCATTGTGGGGGGCAATGGACATGTGAAACCTTCATGGAAAAAGTGGTGTCTGAGCTGGGCTTTGGAGGAAGAGAAGGCTCTCAGTGGGCAGAGATGAGAAGGGATCCATTTCTGGCACAGGGAACTCTCTTTAGACACATCAAGATAAGACTATGGGAAATTAAGAAGTCTAATTTGCTGGGAAAATACCTAGAACTTTAAGGGGTGTAGTTTGTAAAGTGGTACAGGTAGGCTGGAGTCAAGAGGGTCTTAAATATCAGGTGTTCTCCAGCTGTTTGTCATTTATCCTATAGACAACAGGGAATCCCTGAAGGTTTTGTTTGTTTCTTTGGCTGTTTGTTTTAAGGAGGGAAGTAACAAGATCATGTTTTCATTAGGAAGCTGGGTGGACAATGGAGTGGAGCAGGTTAGGGTTAGGCACAGGGGGATCAGTCAGCAGGTTACTGCAGTAGGTGAAAAGTGATGATGGCTTGCTCTGGGCTGGTGGTTAGAGGAATGGAAAGGAGGGCTTGGTTGGGAAAGATGAAGTGGAAAGGACAGGAGGGAGAATTGACCAGATTTGGCAACTGAATGTAGAGTGAGAGTTGGCTCCATTGTCTTGGGAATGAGCTGCCTACTTAGACCGAGGTCACTTTAGCGAACTCATTCCAGGGATTCTTGTGAGTAAGTCATCTGTGGTGTCAGTGGGGAGACAGGAAAGGAAGATTTGTCCCTCTGAATAAGAAAATTTTACTAGCAAAAAGTGAAATCAGGTCCAGATCTCTTATCCCTATTCCCCATACCAATATCACAGTATGGCCAATGCCTCTCAGACTGTCAGGGCACCAAACACAGGCCTGGGTGGCAAACGCCTCACTTGCCTTAGTGTTTACCAATCATCAGTACTCTGAATTAGAGACTCCCTCTCCCTACACTAGACTTCAAGACAGACAGTCATCAGAACTCCCAAGTTTCCCGTACATTCCCTCGCTCTCACCTCTACAGAGACTCAACTCAAAAGTCAGGGAGTCTCTCCAAGTATTGCTAAAAATTTAAACCTTTATGTACACTCTAATTTTGTTAAATGTTTTGTCTGTATATGTTGTGCTGATATATCTGTGTGAATGAAATGCTGTGTCTCTGTTTTATCTGATACTTTGTAAGGCTGTAATCTTAGCTAGCCAGCCATCAAGAGCAGAAAGACTGAGTTGGGCTGTCCTTGAAATGCCATGTTACCTCCCTTCTTCAATCCTTCCAGCTGAGTTTGAGAAGAGCAGAGGGACAGGGAGGGAAAGAAATGGGGAGCAAAAAACTATTTTACTGTTAAGTTTATATGGTTGGTAAGAGCAAGTAAAAGAATGTAGGAGGAGTGTGAGGTCAGGAGTAGAAAGAAATAAGTTATGTGCAGCTTTAAAGGGACTTTAACCAAAACTCATCAGAGGGAAAGACAAGAACATGTTAGCAGGTAGAAATGAGAGGAGCATGGGCACTGTGTGATCAGAAAGCTTGAAAAAAGTGAAAAAAAAAGGAGGGAGGGAAATTCGCTTTTTTTCTCTCACACCAAAGAAAGGCAGGCTAACCAGCATTTAACCATTTCCTGCCTCACCCAAAAGAGAAATTTTTGTGTAATGGGACACAACAGAAAGTTAATTGAATTCATTCTGGTCATATTTGGAGTTGTGAATAGGTGAAATGTGTCCCTTAATTTAATGTTTAGGATAGGTTAGAATTTATTAAAGTTCAGTGGAAGCAAGTGGAAGATTAGCAAAAAAAAATCTCCAGCAAGCAACTTAGAAGTAGGGCTGAGAGTTTTTAACTTAGGTTGAATTAGGTCTTGAAGTTAAAGTTGGTACTATATGTTCAAATTAAGTCAATACAGCTGATACCAGACAAAGTGGCAAAAAAAAAGTGGAAGAAGAAGCGGTTTTCTGTTTTTTAAAAAAAATGATTACTTTAGGATAAGGGAAAAGAGTTTTATTTATTTATCTTTGCAGAGGAGGAAGGGAAGAAATGTAGCTTTCCTGGTACGTAAATTGTTGGACACTTAACTCCCTCTAGTTTTTAAGGTTTGGGTTAGGACAAAATTGTTAGGCATTTTATTTTTACTTGGAATATAAAGAAGAATAAAAGTAGTCTGAGTAAAGGCAGAAAAGAAAAAAAGTATGGAGATGGGGGAGCAATGGGCCCGTGTGCTTTCAGCCACTCCCTTCCCCATATCAGTTCAGAAGATTTGAGTATGTTGAGAAAATGAAAATTTGTTAAAAAAAAAAAATAACAGACAGAAAATTAATGTGATTGGTAAGTTCCCTGCTTGGAGGGTAAGTCAAGCCCACCTAGTTAGTACTGGTTTAGGGTTAATAAGATCTCTTTTACCTAGGTAAAGACAGTTGACTTAAGCACTTTTTAAGTTAACATAATTTTAAACTTTTTCAGAAAAGAAAGAGAAATGTTATTTAGATTTAATTTAAATAAAAAGTAATTATTTATGAGCTATCTTGTCTTATGATTAAAATGTAAAGGAAAACTAAACAATGGGATTGAGAGATTTGGAAAGATGAGTAAAGATCTGATGGCAAATACAAAAGGCAGATAAGAAGGTTTGAATAGTTCTGGATGAGTTAATTTCAGGTGGTTTCAGTAAGTAGTGAGGGTGTGAGGAAGTATTTTAAGGAGACAGAAAAATCATGTAACTTGATTTGATAATTAACAGCTCAATCAAATTTGAGATGACTGTATTTGAAAGGTGATAGGGTATGCCCACATGGTGATGAAGAGATGAATTACTGTTCAAGGTAATGTGGAAATGCATTCACCTGAATGGTTTAATGGCTTTTGTAAAATTTTAAGTTAGCTAAAAAAGTTTCAAATTTTTAAGTAAATCCAAATGTTGCTATATAAGGAATTGCATTGTTAAATTGATGATGAATTGGTTAAAATAAGCAGTTATTAATTCTGTGTAAGAGTTTCTGTGCTGTAGAATTCCTATCAAGAAAATGAGAATCCTTTAATAATGTATGTGTATATGTGTGTGCGTGCGTGTGTGTGTGCGTGCGTGTGTGTGTGATTTTCAAGCCTGTTCCATCTAAGGATGTATTAAGGATGTAAAAAGTTTATTTCTGCTGTTAAGAAGGACGTTTTAGCTAAAAGTGCTTTTGCTATGAATCAGGCATTTACAAAAGTACATTTTTAAAAAGGAGCTTATGAGCAAATGTGAAAAGACCTTGGTTTTTAGATCTTTTAGCCAATTAGGTTCCTGAGAGTCTTCTGATAAATGGTAAACTGTTCTTAAGTAGTGGAATCTTGGTGTTTTCAATTATTGGGTATATGAGTAAGAGTTTATGGGCCTTTAGAGAGCCAGATCAAGTAGAGAAATCTAAGAAGCTTTCCAAGTGAGATTTTTCCAGGGTCCTTTTGGACAGAGTGAGGGACAAAAGTCCCACCTTCGAATAAGATCTTTACCTATTACAAAATGATGTAAAAACAATTTGTATTAAAACAATTGACTGAATCAAATTATTGAGACTGAATCAGACATCTTTAATTTGGGGGAAAGAATTTGTGTAGTTTCTTAGAGAGAGATAATCTCTGGTAATATTTGGCATTAATGGAAAATTAAATGTTTCTGTTTTGATTTGAATTCATTTCATGAACATAAGCTGAAGTTAATGTTTGACCTTGTCATAGGGGTAGCTCATTCTTTTAGACTAAGCAGCATTATAAAGGTATACAGAAGCTTGAGAAACAGATGTAAATTTAGAGCAAAAACGTGGTTTTACCGATAAATTTGATTTTGATTGGTATTTAATCAGGAATTAGAACATTTATAGAAAGGCATACAAGTTACTTAAGACTTGCTTCAAAAGATATTCCTTAGCCAATGTAAAATTGTAGTCATATCTGAAACTGATTATTGGGGCTTTCTGTGTTAAGATTTTATGGGACTATTAACTGACTGTTCTTCTAAATCTATCTCCAGGTGTGGATAGCAAGAAAGACCATCTGAACCATTGATCCATGATGCCAGTGAGTCTGTGAGATGTTGCCATGAACTGCAAAGGTGATCTCATGGGAAGGTTGAGGAAAAGACTGTTCAACCTGGGCTGAGGTAGGATTTTCCTGACTCAATATCCCCACTGACAACTGGCAAACTTTAAGCCTGGCTAGATGCCAGCTGGCAATCTACTCCTGCCTGGGATTGACATGAAGCTAGGGAGATGTTGTTCCCCTGCAGTGTCCCTACTCTTAATGACAATTTCCTATAATCAAAAGTTTTGTAAGCACAATGCCAAATCTATTAAATGATGGATTGTTGGTAGGGGAACATCTGAGGTTAACTCCAAAAATTAAGTTATTAGGCTTCAGATTTTAAACCAATAGCAACAAGTTAGGGTCCTTTAATTCTTAGTAATCATATGGAGACAATCTGGTCAAGGGCTTGTGAGGTTAACATATATTGCTATTATTTTGTCTCAGTTACTTAATGTGAATTTCTTAAACAGGACACTTGGCCAAAGTTTCACTTTTGATTTTTTAAGAGTGATAAATGGTCATCTAAAATTATATTGTATTAAGGTCAGTTTTGTAGGAGTGGACACCTGAATTTCTACAAGTAGATGAAGGAAAGAAGATGTTGAAATGCTATGCTGAAGACAGCTTGAAGAAACATCACATGACCAGAAGTTGGAATTATTTTATAATGTGTTATGTACTGTGCTAACAATGATTATTTAGTATATTTGTGTAAGAACTGGAGCTTGTTATTGACTCCATAGTGAAATCCTATGAAGGGAATGTAATTTGTAATTTGTCAATGCATCAATCAGCCTCATACTCACGTGAAGGATCAAAAATAGAAAAGGAGGGATTGAGTGGAATAGGTATGTTTAGTGAAGACCCCTCTGGGGTCCCTTGTGTCAGCCCTGTTTATCTCACCCTGACCCTGAGAAACCAAACAATAAGGATTCACTTTTTCTTAAAATTCTTATTTTGTTAGGCGATAAGTCCTGGACAGAGACTGCTTTTACTTACTCCCAGACTCCTTTGCTCCTTTTCCAGACATTGCCCTATGCTACCTGACAGACCTTGACAGAAGCTGCTTAGTCCCTTACCCCCTTTGCCAAAAATGGCTCTTGTACACTTATTGCCTGTTTCTGGGGTAGATTGTCCCTGGATATATTGTACCCTCAAGGCTCAGTCTGTGGGCTAAGAGGAAGGGGGATTAGGGTGGGGGTATTGTGGTCAAGGTCTATAAAAACTGCTATGCAGGGCACAACCTCACCCTCCCTAGTCATCCTCATCTTGAGTGCAGGCAGGAGTACCCTTTCTCCAGGAAACTGAATAAATATCTTTCCTTTTTACTCCTTTGACCAAGACTCTAATTTTATTAAAGAGGGTGGTCCCTCATATGACTAAACGGCATCAAGTCTGCATTCTAGCCAAACTGAACTCCTCACTCAGTTCCCCAATCTGAATTCTATCTTCTATGTTATTTGATTTCCACAGGCCATCCCCATGCCTGGAGGGCACTCCCTCTTCAGGTCTTCCTCTCAGAATCCTTATCTTCCCTCAAAGCTCCATTTAGCTACCACTTCTTCTGTGATCCTTTCCCTGATCCCTTGTTAATTCCCACACTGTCTCTTCAGACCTTCCTGTGTTTCATGTTAGGAATGTCTGAATGAATACATTGTCATTGTAATAGGATCTAGTATAAGAATTGCCCTGGCCCTACTCTGAGAACTAGATCCGCTACATTGCATTCCCTCCCCTTCTCCAGTACCATGATGAATTTCTCTTTTGAGCCATCATCTCTGGTCTGCACTAAGTTCTCCCCAATTTTAAGGGATCCAGGGAGTTGCACCCCAGTTCCATTTAACCATTAGATAAGCACTATTGCTATTACATAGTGATATTTACTTCAAAGATATAGGAAAAGGAAACATACAAACATTTCACTCAATACTTGGGAGTCAGAACTTTCAGGTACATGCCACCTGTCTCTGGAGAGGGAAATGAAGTTCACAGTTGAACTTAGTTCCTATGTAACATTAATCCACCAAGTTAAAATCTAAAGCCTTGCTGGGATAAAGTTCCAAGATAATTGCTCCTCAGGATTTCTCTTCTGAGTTGACTTCAAACTCCAGCCTGGATTCCCTGCTGTCCAGTATTCATATTGGGGATTTCACTCCTTGAACCTATAAAAAGGCAAAAGTCAAAGCCTCTGGACCATTTTCAGGGCCCACATGACCTGAATAAGAAGAGATAAGGAGACAGGTCACAGTCTCAGGGTGGACCTCCAAAAAAGCCCCAATTGTGCGTAGTTTGTCAATTTTAAGACCCTAGAAAAGTTCCCAATAAATAGTCAGTGAAGAAAATCTCCTTCCTCTTGGTAGGCCAATGTAGAATGTCCACACATGACCTAATTCTCCTGTCTTTCAAAAGAGTCTTCCACATGGAAGATGATAACTATCATAGATGGTCTCAGTGTGTGCCAAATCCCCATTACATGGTTTTTCCATAGGGAATGCCAGTTCAGGAGCTTTTTCAGGTTGGTTTTTGAGCCAAAATGCTCCATAATGGTTCGACTCAGTGTGTGACAATAGACAAGGAGCAGTGTGGAATTTAGGGCATAAAGAAATGGCAGCTGAGACCATACCGTAGAAGTTCCTGTCCTCCTGCAACTCTCTTACCTTAGATTGTGAAAAATAGGCAGTACTACATGGGAATTAACTTTCATGTGGTCCCTGGAGGATTATAGGAATAGACGACAACTGAGTGCAGAAGAGGATGTTCAGAGAATGATGGCCAAGCTGGATGGAGTTCTGGGTGTTCTCTGGAGGCGCTCCCTGGAGGGCTTTAAGCAAAGGCGGCATGGTCTTTGTAGGGAGTGAGATAAAAGGAATTCTTCTTCAGGTGTTGCTAAGATGATTTGAGTTTCTTTCCAGCTCTGAGATCATAGGATTACATTAATTCAATTTAAACTACATTTATGGAAAATGTATACTGAGCAAACCACCAGCAAACCACTGTGCCAGTCATTATGCCTAGGAAGCAAAAATGAAAGTTAACAAACTATTCAGAACCTTCTTCAAGGAGTTTAGGTTTTCCTGGGAGAAGAGGACATGGCCCTAAATACAGTTATGTAATAGACATGCTCAGAGAGCCAACCACTGTTTATGATCTTTTAATCAGTAAACTGCCCAAATGCACAGAGGGGCCTACTACCAAGGGTTTTCTGATCTACGTCTCTAAAAGGAAATGCAACTTTTGAGGGGTTAACAATCACGTTGATCAAACAGATGTGTCATTCAGTTAGTTCAGAGGAAAAAGTCAGCAACCTGAACTTGAGACAATACAGAGAAATCAAATATTAACAGATCTGTCTGACCATAATCTCTGTCTGACCATAATCAACACATATCACAAATCAACAGACAGGTCCAACTGTCTGACCATAGTTACCAGAGAGGGAAGCAATGACATTAGGGTATTCCATGCTGGGGGAAGAGGGGACTCCTTAGCAGCTTCCCAGAGTCCTCCTCTGGCCAAACAAACACTTCCAGTCAGTAAGCCCCAAAGTACAACCTCACCCCTAGAGTACTTATGCACTTTTCAGAGCCAGAGAGCATGACCATCTGATCCAGAGCCTCAACAGAAAAAACAAAAGGTACTTGGGAACCTCCTACAAAACAATTCCTTTCATCAAGCTTCCCTCAATGGGCAGGCCCATCAATGGGTGGGAAAGATCTTCTTTAATCACTTTCAAATAGAGGCATTATACTTCTGTATTATACTAAAAAAAAAAAAAAAAAAAGCGGAAGATCCTTCTTTGCTTGGTCGCAAAGGACTCTAGCTTAGGGGATAAACAGCATCCCCCCTACTTGCCTTGTCAATTGGATTAAATTGACAGGACTCCAATCACATACATTCTCTCACTCCTCTTCTGCTCTCCTGGAACATATTTTTATGAGTTTTCAAATGAAATGTTGATATATTTTATTTTTTACATCACCTATATTTCATAATGCATTCCATCTCCCTCCTTCCATACAGTCAACATTTACAAAACAAAAATAATATAGGGGAAAAACTTCACCAAAACTAACCCACTTATTGAAAAAAAAAAAACCTGATGTTATATGGAACTTATCATAGCCACTGTACTGCACCTCTGCAAAGTGAGAGGGGAGGAGGGGAAAAGGTGCCTCTAATTTTTTCAGTTGTTTTTACTGCATTCCATCCCTGAATAGGAGCCTTTATTTCTACAGTTTCAGCTGTTGTCCTGAAATTCAGATTCCATGCTCAAACAGCATCTTCTGAATTGAGGGAATTCAATTGAGTCATGTGAGGTTGGTAATGCAAGTCTGATTCTCTCCACGGCATAGAGGAGAAAACAGACTGATGAAACTTCAGTGACTTTTCCCACTTAGCCAGTTTGAGGTATCAGGATGGATGAAGGAAAGTGTGGAGGCCAAGCTGCTCTTCAATTTCAAGTGTAGATAGAACGAACACACACACATATATATATACACACATTATCTCAATCTCCTCAGACAGCGATTGCCAATACTTGAGCTTAGACCTTCTGTCTCTCTAAGTGACTAGTCAAAGGCATAGTCAATTTGCATTTATTAAATGTTTAGTATGTTATTTTTAGTTAATTATTACTAAGTAAGTTGAATTGCTAGTTGGGATAATTTTGCTTTAGGGCTTAGGTCTTTTAAAATATATATAATTCATTTATTTTTCAGTTTCACTTGCAGAAGAATTTGAAATCAAAATGTTCTCCCCATCTTACCCCACCCTCTACTACAGGATAGCATGAACCCCATCCACCCCTTCTTCTAGTCTGTCCTCCTTTCTATTACCCACCCTTTTCCATCCCCCTCCCCCTCTATTTTCCACTAGGGCAAAACAGATTTCTATAGCTCTTTACCTGCATAGTTTAATTTCCAGTTGCATGCTAAACTAATTTTTAACATTCATTCTTAATGCTTTGAGGTTCATATTCTCTCCCTCCTTCACCACCTACCCTCATTGAAAAAATAATCAATTCAATATAGGTCATCCATGTGTAACAATGCAAAGCACTTCCATAACAGTTATATTGTAAAAGACTAACCACATTTCCCTCTGTCCTATCTTGACCTTCGTTCATTCCATTCTCTCCCTTGGCTTCTCCTACCACAATAGAGTTTGCTTGTGATTATCTCTTTCCCCAATTTGCTGTCCCTTCTATTATCTTCCCTCTCCTATCCCCTCCCCCTTGCTTTCCTGCAGGGTAAAATAGATTTCCATATCCACTTGAGTGTGTGTTATTCCTTCCTTCAGTCAAGTCCCATGAGAGTAAGGCTCACTTATTTCCTTTCATTTCCCCCTCTTCCCCTCCATAGTAGAAGCTCTTGCCTCCTGTATGTGAGATGATTTGCTAATTCTACCTCTTCCTTTCCCTTACTTCTAGTATATTCTATTCAACAGTAAATTTTATTTTTTTAGGTATTCTCCCTTCATATTCAGTTCATCTTGTGCCCTCTGTTTTTTTGTGTATATATGTATAATTTATACTATATATACACCTATACATATGTACATATACATAAATACACACATATATACACATATGCACATATATATACAAACCCACACATATATAATATACACATGCATGCATATCCATACACACACATATGTATGTGTGTGTGTGTGTGTGTGTGTGTGTATATATATATATGTATATATCCTCTAAGTACCGAATACTGTAAAAGGTCTCAAGAGCTTCAAATAACATCTTACCACATAGGAATTTAACTAGTTCAACTTTAATAAGTTGCTTAAGGCTTATCCTTCCTGTTTACCTTTTCATGTTTTTCATGATTCTTGTATTTAAAAGTCAAATTTTCTATTGAGCTTTGGTGTTTTCTATAAGAATGCTTGGAAGTCCTCTACATCACTGAAATTCAATTTTTTTCCCCTGAAGTATTATACTCAGTTTTGCTGGATAGATGATTCTTGGTTTTAATACCATCTCCTTTGACCTCTGGAATATCATATTCAAAGCCCTTCCAACCCTTAGTGCAGAAGCTACTAAATCCTGTGTTGTCCTGAACATATTTCGACACTACTTGAATTATTTCTTTCTGGCTGCTTGCAGTATTTTCTCCTTGACCTGGGAACTCTGGAATTTGGGTACAATATTCCTAGGAGTTTTCCTTTTGGCATCTATTTCAGGAAGTGATCAGTGAATTCTTTCTGTTTCCATTTTACCCTCTTGTTCCAGAATACCAGGGCAGTTTTCCTTGATAATTTCTCAATAAATGATGTCTAGGCTTTTTTTGTTGACATTGATTTTCAGACTGACCAATGTTTTTTAAATTTTCTGTCCTGGATCAATTTTCCAGATTGGTTGTTTTTCCAATGAAATATTTCCCATTGTTTCTCATTTTTTCATTCTTTTGGTTTTGTTTTATAATTTCTTGGCTTTTCATAAAGTCATTAGCTTTCATCCATTTTCTATTTCTAGGGATCTGTAAGTTCTCAGTTTCTCCAAGGCAGTACAATGAAGGGAGAGGAGTTTATGCCTCTTCTGGGCTGAGCTCTGGTCTGAGAGCAACCACAAGCACTCTTTTTTGCCCAGGATCTGTGAGTAGGATTCTCTCTCCAGAGTCTCCAGCAGCTACACCAAGCCAGTGCTCCTTCTCATCCAAGGACTGCCACTCAGGACTGAGACCCAGATGAGCTACTCGATTCCCCCATGGTCTTTAGGCCAAGGGCTCCAAAAGTGGATGCTGCTGTTGCAATGACTGCTGCTGTGGGACTGGACCTGGGGCCCAAAGGCATACCCCTCTCACCCAGATGAAACAGCTTTCTCCCTGACTTTTGAAGCATTCTTTGCCATTTGTAGGTTGAGAAATCTGGGAACCACAGCTGCTACCCGTGATTCCTCTCCCTGAAGTCTCTCCCGTTCCTGTGACACAGCCAGTGCTGGTCTGGGCTCGCTCTGAGCCCAGTGCTAGAGATCTTTCCTGTCAGCCTTCCAGGCTGTCTTGGGCTGGAAATCTCTTTCACTCCGTCATTTTGTGGCTTCTGCTGTTCTAGAATTCATTTAGAGTCATTTGTGGCAGGTATTTTATGGACTATAGGGGGAGAGCTACCGCAGATCTGTCTTTCTGCCCCACCATCTTGGCTCTACCTCCCTCAAACTCATTCTTAAAGTAATATTTCTATTATTATAGAAAATGGTCTCTTGATTCTGCTTGCTTGACTCTGCATTTCATGCAAGTCTTTCCATGCCTTCCTAAGATCAATCACTTCATCATTTCTTGTACCACATTCCATCACAACCATACACTACAACCACTCCTGCCATTCCCCAATTGATGGGAATCCTTTCAATTCCCAGTTATTTGACACCACAAATAGAACTGCTATAAACATCCTATTCACATTCAAAGTTATAATCACTGTTTGTGAATTTCCCTCCATCTTATCACTATTTTCTTTCTCTGCCCCTCTTTTTACCCTGTCCCTATTACTTTATTTTCTCTCCCTATCCTCCCATCCCCCACTTCACCCACCCCTCCAAGAGCCCACCCATCCCTTCCTCCAGTCTCCATCTACACACCTCTCCAAACTGTCCCATCTACTTTCCCCCCACCCTCTTCCATTCCAATCCACACATCACTCTAAAAGTCATTCTCCACACTGTCCCAATGTTTTCTCACCTCTCTACATATTCAGAACATTTTTATAAGCTTTCAGATATCCATGTCCTTTCCTCTTCAATACAGATGACAAGATAGTTCCAACTTTACTAAACCTCTACCTTCACTTGGTTCCTCCACATTTGTTTTTCCTTCACATTTGTTCTTGCCTCCCTTTTACCTTTTCCTACCTAATTTTGTTTTTTAGGATCACTCTATTATACATGACTCATCCACAAGTTTTCTTTCAAACTAACATAGGAAAGATGACAGTTTTAAGAATTCTAATAACATTCTCAAGTGTATAATAAGGAAACATGTTGACCTTCATGAGTGATTAATAATTGTCTTTATTGTTTTCCTTATATTTGTTCTGGATTTTTTAAATCAAATTTTCCAATGAATTCTTATCTTTTTGTTACAAATAACTGGAAGTCTTTAAATTGGTTGAATGACCACTTTTTTCCTTTCAACTTTACTGAATAAGTTGATCTTGAATATTACTTTTGATCTATCAAATATAATGTTCTAAGACCTACTTTGAGAGTCTTTTGGAGTAGATGTTGCTAAGTCTTATGAAATGCTGACCATATTTTTCAATGGTCTTTTTCTTTTTTTTTTTCCAATTTACTTATTTATTTTTAGTTTATAAACATTCCTTTCCACAAAATTTTGAGTTTCAAATTTTCCCCCATCTCTCCCCTCTCTCCACACCCCAGAGTACCATGCATTCTGATTACGTCTTCCCCCAATCTACTCTGCCTTCTATCACACCTCTTCCTTCCCTTATCCTCATCTTCTTTCTTCTTTTAGGGCAAGATAGATTTCTATACCCCCATTACCTGCATTTATTATTTCTCACTTACATGTAAAAACAATTTTTAACATTCATTTTTAAAACTTTGAGTTCCAACTTCTCTTCCTTTCTGTCTCCACACCCATCCTCACTGAAAAAACAAGCAATTCAATGTAGGCTATACATGTGTAGTTATGCAAAAGACTTCCGTTAACAGTCATGCTATGAAAGACTAGCTATATTTCCCTCCATCCTATCTTGCCCCCTATTTATTCTATTCTCTCTTTTGACCTTGTCCCTCCCCCAAAGTGTTTACTTCTAATTACCACCTCCTCCCATTTGCCCTCCCTTCCATGATTACCCCCACCCTGCTTATCCCCTTCTCCCCTACTTTCCTGTAGTGGAAGATAGATTTTCATACCAAATTGAATGAGCATGTTATGTTAATGATCCTTAAGCCAAATGTGATGAGAGTATACTTCACTTTTTCCCTTTCACCTAACCACCTTTCTCCTCCATTAAAAACCTTTCTCTTGCTTCTTTTATGAGAGATAATTTGCCCCATTCCATTTCTCCCTTTCTCCTCCCATTATATTTCTCTCTCACCCCAAAATTTTATTTTTTTAGATATCATTCCTTCCTATTCAACTCACCCTGTGCCCTCTGTCTATATGTATCTAATTCCTCCAACTACCCAAATATTGAGACAAGTCTCAAGAGTTACAAATATTGTCTTTCCATGTAGGAATATAAACAGTTCAACTTTAGTAAATCCCTTATGATTTCTCTTTCCTGTTTACATTTTCATGCTTCTCTTGATTCTTGTGTTTGAAAATCAAATTTTCTATTCAGTTCTGGTCTTCTTATCAAGAATGCTTGAAAGTCCTCTCTTTCATTGAGTGACCATTTTTCCCCTGAAGAATTATACTCAGTTTTGCTGGCTAAGTGATTCTTGCTTTTAATCCTAGCTCCTTTGACTTCTGGAATATCATATTCCAAGCTCTTTGATACCCTAAGGTAGATGCAGGTAGACCTTGTGTTATCCTGATTGTACTTCCACAATACTCCAATTTATTTGTTTCTGGCAGCTTGCAATATTTTCTCTTTGCCCTGGGAATTCTGGAATTAAGCTACAATATTCCTAGGAGTTTTTCTTTT
The DNA here is from genome assembly GCA_023548195.1 of Bettongia penicillata ogilbyi. NCBI lineage: Eukaryota > Metazoa > Chordata > Mammalia > Diprotodontia > Potoroidae > Bettongia > Bettongia penicillata. The sequence continues at coordinate 13,513,130 of JAJHZJ010000120.1, forward strand.
TAGATCCCTTTCAGGAGGTGTTTGATGGATTCTTTCAATATTTATTTTACCCTCTGCTTCCAGAATATCTGGGCAGCTCTCCTTGATAATTTCATAAAAGATGATGTCTTGGCTATTTTTTTGATCATGTCTTTCAGGTAGTCTCATAATTTTTAGCTTGTTTCTTGTGGATGTATTTTCCAGGCCAATTGTTTTTCCAATGAGATATTTCACATTGCTATTTTTTCATTCCTTTGCTTTTGTTTTATAATTTCTTTATTTTTCATAAAGTCATCAGCCCCTATCTGCTCCATTCCAAGCTTTAAGGAATTATTTTCTTGAGTGACTTTTGACTCTCCTTTTCAATATAACCTGTTCTGCTTTTTATGGCATTTTTCTCCTCACTGGCTTTTTGGATCTCCTTTGCCATTTCAGTTACTCTATGTTTTTAAAGTATTTCAGCATTTTTGCATCTCCATTAGCAAACAGTTGACTCGTTTTTCATGATTTTCTTGCATTACTCTCATTTCTCTTCCCAATTTTTTCTCCACTTCTCTTACTTGATATTCAAAATCCTTTTTGAGCTCTTCCATGACCTGAGACCTCCAGTTTGGATGAAGGAACTTTGACTTTGTTTTCTTCTGTTTATATACTTTAGTCTTCCTTGTCACCAAGGCCAGATTCTATAGTCTGATTCTTTTATTGGTTTTTGCTCATTTATTTCCCCAGTCATTTACTTGACTTTTGAGCTCTTTGTCAAGGTAGTTCTCTGCTTCCAGTGGGGGTGGGGTGCTGTACTGTCAGCCATGCGATCCCCCCACAATCTGTGGGCCTAGAACTCTAGAAACAGTGGCTGCAACTTTCACTGCTATTGCCATGGGTGCTGTGGGTTCCTTTGCACCTCCTTCTTCAGGGGGAATGGGGCTGAGGCCAGAGCACTCCACTCTCCTGCTCTGGTCCCAGAGGTATTTCCCACTTACCTCCCAATTTATCCTCAGTATTTTGGGGTCATGAAGTGTGGAAACCACCACAGGTGCCTGAGATTCATTCCCCCTGAGGCCTAAAATGGTCTCCTCCATGTCGGCACAGACCATGCTGCACTGTGTTCTGCTCACTTTCCAGCTTGAGAGACACATTCCAGGGACCTTCCAGGCTGTCTTGGGCTCCAGATTTGCTTCACTTCATCATTCTGTGGATTCTGCAGCTCTAGAGTTTGTTTAGAGCCATTTTTTTACAGGTATTTGGCTGGGCTTGGTGAGAGCACTCTAGAAGGTGCATGCACTTACTCTGTCATCTTGACTCTACCCCCAGGAATTCATTAAAATTAAAAATTACTGATGTCAATCAAGAAACTTCTTTTCTTATTTTATAGCATTTTTCAAATTACATGCAAAGAAAGTTTTTAGCTTTGCTTTTTTATAAAGTTATGAGTTCCAAATATCTTCCTTCCTTTCCTTCCATCTCCCCTCCCCAAGCATTTTGATATAGTTTATCTATGTGCAATCCTGTAACACTATCTCCATATCAGTCACATTGAGAAAGAAGACAGTTTACCAAAATAATTCTACTTTGGAAAAGAAGAGAAATCATGAAAACAAATACAAGAAAAACAGGAAGTTTTAATCTGCATTGAGTCCATCATACCTTTCTCTGGATGTGGGGAACATTTTCCACCATGAGTCTTTCTCAACTGTCTTGGAGGTCACTTGGAGGTTACTAAGTGCCTACTATGTGCCAGGCACTGGGCTAAGCCCTGGGGATACAGAAGGAAGCAAAAATAGCACCTGTTTCAAGGAGCTCACAATGTAATGAAGGACACAAGGTGCAAATAAATACAGACAAGTTGAGCTACATATAGGATGAAGAGGAAGTAAGTAATCGAAGGAAGGCACTTCTAGGACCTTAACACACTGTGGGGAAGCCATCCTGGAAATGATGGCATTTCAGTGGGGGCTTGGAGGGAGCCAGGGAGGTCAGGAATCAGAATGAAGGAGGTAGAGCATTCCAGGCATGGGGGACAGCCAGAGAGAAGGCCAAGAGAATAGAGATGGGGGTGACAGTAGTGCAGGACTTGAAGGGCTGTCCCATGGGAGAGGGATTAGATTGGTTCAGTTCAGCCTGAGAAGACAGGACTAGAAGTAATGGGTGAAAGTGTGAAGTGCAAAATTTAGGCTGGATAATAAGGAAAGACTTGCTAAGGAGTAGGGCTCTCCTCAAATGGAATGGGCTGCTCAGAGAGATGGTGAGTTCTTTAAACTATCCTTTTCATCATCTGATTGGTATAGCATAAAAACTATAAATGAACTTTGATAGTCTTGCCATTTTTATCATTTTGGCATGACCCAACCATGAGTACTGAATCTTCTTCGTGCTACTGAAGTTGTGTTTTGTTTCTTTAAGGAGAACTTAATATCTGTGTAAATACTGAGTATAGTGATAGATTGACCATGCTCAAATTTTATATATTTGGTAGTTGTTTTCAGTGGGATTTCCTGATGTCTTAAAGCCTCTTAGATTAGTCATTAGATTAGTCCAATGGCAAGACAAAAGTCAAGATGAATGGTAATGGCCTGAGAAACAATGGTTGAACTTGGCATCTGATGTCTGATCAAACTCTGTGAGTTCCACAGTAGCTGCATCAGCCACCTTCATGGCCTTTGGTTTCTTCAACCCCTTGCACTGGGGAAATCTTCACATGCTTGGGATAGAAATTTCTCTAACTCCCCAATGGATTTGAGGCCTGTGGATTATCATAAACCTTATTTAGTCAGTCTGCCAAGGTAGTTTTTGTATGATGTGGTCTCCGCCCTGCTACAATTTTTGGAACCACAAGAAAGATTTTGGTGTCAGAGGGACAGAAACAAATTGATGAGTATCCCTCAGCAAGCCTTCATAACACAGATCCTAACACTCTCAGAAAAGACCCTCCACTCTTATATGGTTAGACTTGTTCAAAGGAATATTTTGGCATTTTTACAAACTATGTAGAATTGTACATATAGACAAAAACAGAACAAGTTAAGTCCATTTGCGTAAGAATCAATGAAAGATTGGTCTTTCTTCCTAATGGGACCTCTTCTTGGAGAGAAAAGGGAATCATGTTTGTTTTCTCTCTGGATGGTGAAAATTAGAAAACCAAGATCTCTCTTTTCTCAAGGTCTTACCAACTCCACCCATGCCATAGGTTCAGCATAGAAAGAAATCAATCTCCACCAATGTAGAAATACAGATCATCTTTCATCAGAGGGTTACAGAAACAACATTTTTTACCCAAATAGAATACACAAGGGACCACACTAAGATTTGAGAAGGGAGAGATCAGTTCTAGGTGGAGGGATCAGAGAAGACTTCATGAAAACATGAACAATGGATCTTATAGAAGGGCAAGGAAGTCAGTAGACATAAATGTGTGAGGGGTAGAAGTTATCCTGCAGGCAGATGGCACAGTCTATGCAAATACATGAAGGGGAAAGAGCAAAGGGTGGAATGAGAGAGCAACAAATAATACAGTTTGTCCAGAGAATAGAAAATGAGAAGGGGAGAATGGGAAAAGAAGGCTGGAAGGATGTCAGATTTGCCCTCTGTCATGCTGGTGGCCAGGATGTCCCCTCTCAGCTTCTCTGCCCTTTCTCTCCCTTCTTCCCTTTGACATCTTTCAGGCTCCCCCTCAGTCTTCGCTGTGACACTCGTCTTCAGATTAACAGGTCATTTTCTTTCATGCAGGGAAGTAGTTTCTGGGCTGGGGAGGAAGAAACCTGCATTTAGGCAGGAGAAAACAAGTACAGTCTAAGTTGGTCTAGAACCTAGTTCTTTCCTCTTCTGGCATCAAGCTCAGGCTTAGAAGTTCCCCAAAGGAGTTTGAGGCATCAAACTTAAAAATTCTATTGGAAATATTCATCTCTGGTCACAGGCATGTGGACAGCACCAAGGGAGGATGAGTGTAATGCAGTGAGTGTTGGCCTTGGAGTCAGAAGGTGAGAGCTGAGGTCTTGGCTCTGGTACTTACTGGATGTTTGACTTTGGGTAAGTCCCCTGCTGATTCTGAGGCTCAGGTACCTCATGTGTGTAATCAATAATAGTCTCTGTGCTACTTATCTTAAATGAGATAATGCATGTAAAGGGATTAATAAACTTAGAGTGCTATAAAAATCTGTTATGATTGAAGATAAAGATAAGTAAGGCAATGGCAGTGGGGAAGAAAGAGAATAGTGTTGGCTCCAATGGCCCAGGAAGGCCACATGTGGATAAGAGGGCATGACGATCTATAGAATGTCAGAACTAGAAGGGATTTTAGCGACACTAGAGGTCAATTTTTCATTTAATTCAGATTTGTCTCCCATAATGTGTTTGACAAGGAGTGATTGAATTAAAAATACCTAAGAAGCATCTACAATGTGAAAATTCCTGTTCCAGGTGCTGGAAAAGATGAAAAAAATAAAAAATTGAAGCAAGAGTAAGAGAAACACAGAGATGCTTCTACTCCCTAATCATATAGTAATCCAATGGATAAGTGAGAGTGTGAGAAATTCCAGAAAGAAAGAGTATCTTCCAGTCACATTGAATGTGTTGGTAGAACTTGGGGACTTCCTAGTTTAAAAGCAAAGTCACTAGGTCTCAGAGCCTGGGACAGGATTTATATGAAAATTAGGAACCTTAAGGCCAAGGCAACCTCAGTTGGGGGTGGGTGGAAGAGAGATTAAAAGATTGTCTGTGCCAAATAAAGGTATACCCCATGCTCTGAAAGAACAGGTGGTGATGCCCAGACTTCCACTCCCTGGCAGGATGTGGCAATGGGGTGAAAGAGGAGATGGGTTGTAGACAGGGATACTCTAAGAGTATAAGCCCAGGGAGATGGGTCCCAGAAGTGTGAGAGCCTGAGGAGATTTGGTGTCAGCCTGGTGCCAGATGAGGGAGGGGGGACAAGCTGAAGGATTGCCAAAGGGACTAATCATGCCTCCAGAAGCCCATTCCCTAAACAAAACCCCCACCACTGTATCCTAGCTATAGCTCTGCCTAGGTTCTTCTGTCAGGCTACAACTGGCCACACATTGACAGGCATTCATTCCCTTGATCCTGCTGAGGAAAAGGCAGTACTTGGAGAGACTCCATGGCATTTGAGTTGAGTCTCTGTAGAGGTGAGAGTGAGGGAATTTATGGGAAACTTCGGAGTTTTGATGACTGTTTGCCTGTCTTTAAGTGTAGTGTAGGGAGAGGGAGTCTCTAATTCACAGTATTGATGATGTGAGGGGTTTGCCACCCAGGCCTGCGTCTGGTGCCCTGACAATCTGAGAGGCCGTACTATGATATTGCTTTGGGGAATAGGGATAAGAGATCTGGATCTGATTTCACTTCTTGCTAGTAAAATTCTCTTATTTAAAGGGACAAGTCTTCTTTTCCCCTCTCCCTACTGACACCACAGATGGCTTACTCACAGAATCACTTGATTTGGGTCTCTAAAGTGACCTGGGTCTAAGTAGGCAGCTCATTCCCAAGACAATGGAGCCAACTCTCACTCTACATTCAGTTGCCAAATCTGGTCAATTCTCCCTCCTGTCCTTTCCACTTCATCTTTCCCAACCAAGCCCTCCTTTCCATTCCTCTAACCACCAGCCCAGAGCAAGCCATCATCACTTTTCACCTACTGCAGTAACCTGCTGACTGATCCCCCTGTGCCTAACCCTAACCTGCTCCACTCCATTGTCCACCCAGTTTCCTAATGAAAACATATGTCACTTCCTCCTTAAAACAGTCAAAGAAACAAACAGAAACCTTCAGGGACTCTCTATAATCTCTAGGATAAATGACAAACAACTGGAGAACACATGACATTTAAGACTCTCTTGGCCCCAGCCTACCTAGACCACCTTAGAAACTATACCCCTTAATGTTCAAAATATTTTGCTGGCAAACTAGATTTCTTGCTTTTCCATAGTCTTATCTTGATGTGTCTAAAGAGAGTTCCTTGTGCCAGGAATGGATCCCTTCTCATCTCTGCCCACTGAGAGCCTTCTCTTCCTCCAAGGCCCAGCTCAGACACAACTTCCTTCATGAAGCCTTCACAGGTCTATTGCCCCCCACAACCCCCCACAGGCCTACCCATGAAATGATCTCTCTCAGAATGTCTAGACCATGTCGTCTCTAGGTGTTACCTGGTCCCAATCCCTTCCACATGTTCCATTATGTGCTTTGGATTCTGCTCCCACTCCCACGCTTCCTAGATACTTAGCCATTTCAGGGGAGACATTTTGAGTGGAGGGGTTTTTTCCCATCTTTTTATGTACAGTTTAAGAGTACATGATAAGTCCTTAAATGAGAAAACATAGAGGTAGAAAGTATAAGCGAAGGGTAAATTGCAGTAAGTAAGAGACTTGGCAATGAGCGAATGAAGAAATGAATGAAGGAATGAAAAGATATTTCTGCATTCAGTGCCTTCCCTCTCTTCTTGATTTCCTATTTGTCTGCCCACAGCTTGCTCTGTGTACACTCTTTTGCATGTTGTCTCCCTCTCATTAGATTGTAAGCTCCTTGAGGGCAGGGTCTCTCTTTGGCCTCTTTTTGGATCTCCAGTACTAACAGAGTGCCTGGCATATAGCAGGTATTAAAAAATGTTTAGTGGTTAATTGAATGGCTTGCTATGTCTCAAGAAATGCTAAGTACTCAGAATACAAATAAACTCCAGGTATTTTGGCTCCAAATCCAGGATTCTTCTCACTACTGAAACTCTCAGGTGGCCATGAAGAGGTATAAGTTTGTATTGGCTTTTTTCCTGTTTGAGGGCTTTTGTGTCTCAACAATGCTGATATATCCCCTGAGGACCTGGAATGTGGAAGCTGAGCACAGGAGGACCCCAGAAGTCACTCAGTAGACTCTGTTTGGAGGAATGACTGTTCTGGATGCCCCTGTTCTGACACTGCTGCCAGTGTGACCTTGGGCAAGTCACCTAACTTTCCTGGTTTTTAATTTCCTCATCTAGACACCCATGGGGTCAGACTGCATGGTGTCTAAGGCCCTTCCAGCACTAACCAGCTTGCTCCTGGTCTCAGAGGGGCTCAGAAGGGACCTAGCCCTAAAAGGCTGTCCTGCCTTCCTCCTCAGAGCCATGGTCCTGCTGCTACATGACCTCTGACCTTCACCAGCAGAGACATTGAATGCTCCAAAACTGAAAATCATGATCCAGATAAATGTGACATCAAGGAAAATGGGGTGAGAGTGTCCTGGGCTGGGGAGCGAGCCTGACTGAATGAGTCTCTTTCTGGGGATATGTACTCTTGAGGCAGGTAGCTTGTTGAACTCTGCTTTTCTGTTGCCCTGAGGAAAGTGATTTGTCCAAGATGAGAAGCAGAAAAACCCTCCCAGGGGGCTGGCTGGGGACAAAGTTTGAGCTCGTTGTCAGACCTGGCATAGCAGGGGCAGAGGTCACAGACTGGCAGGCCTGAGCTCTCTCTGCCCTTCACAGCTGGAGGAAGAATGCATTGGAAACATTGACCTGGATTCTTCCAATCCCTCTGTTGACATTTCCTGTGATGGGGTAAGTGATGAATCCTCCCTGGGGGCCTGAGAGAAGAGCCCAAACCTCCACACTCTTCTAGGGGTCCTTCTCCCTTGGAAGCTGCTGAGATTGATCTGTAGCTACAGTGACTTGGGGTGAACTTTGACCATTCTGCCCTCTTGCCAACCTTAGCCTCAGGCTAGCCTTCCTTTTCTTCCTACTGGTTCCAGGAGGGGATGTAGATACAGAGACAGAAGCATTACTCTCTCCCATACCCCATCCATCTCTCCCAACGCCAGCTCTGGAGCCAGAGAGGTTTCTGACTTTAGAGTCAAAGGGAATGAGGGGGGTGTAGAGAAGGCCAATGGAACACAAAGTGTCTAAACCTGCGCTTCCAGAGAAGCACTCTGAAGAATTGGAATTGGAAGGAGCCTTAGAAATTATTTAGTCTAACTCCCCCTCACACAATTGACAGAAAACAAAACTGAGGTTCAGCGATATGGAGTGATCTTACTGGAAAGTCATAGATCTAACAAATGTCTGAACTGAAGCACATCTTCTGACTCAGTCTAACTATATTGCTTTGCCCAAGACCTCAGTAATGAGATGGGGTAGCATAAATAGGGTGGAGTAGGCTGGGGGTATCACCAGTGTCCCTGCCAGCCAATATGAAGTGTAGGCTGTGAGTTAAGGTGTGGCCATGCCAGAGCTATGGTTAACTTGACCTGGTCCCAGAGTGTTGCCAGAGGGTAGAAGTTTTGAAGACGTAAGGATTTCTTGTTCTCCTCTTCATCTCCTGGGCACAGAAAGAGGAGGAGGGTGTCCTGGCAAGACTTTTAATCTTTTGCAAAATGAACATGAAGAAGCCCCTGAGACAAGCTATCTGTGCTGGGAGAGCACTGCATTTAGAGTAGAAGGCTGCAGATTTGGGGTTGAGTCCTGGGTCTGTCACCTGCCAGCTGTGTCATGATCTGTCTCATGTTCCCTCCTTTCTCATGATGAGGTTGTATCAGGCTATGGTGGAGGACCCTCCAAGCTCTGAGTCTTATGAAGCTCTAAGTTATACCCCTGGATGGGGCAGATTTTCTTCTCTCTACAACCTGACACCTGGAAGCCCTTGACTAAGGAGCTCTGTCTTCCATCTGCAGCCTGAAAAGATCAAGAGAAGAGGATTTTTCCATAGCTTTTGGAGAGGTGAAGAGACTGGGGGGAGGTACATGTAGAAAGGATGCAGGAACATTCCATTTCCTATCCCATTGAGAGGTTAGACTCCTATGTGACACTGAGCATCAGTTTCTGTTTCAGGCCTTGCCCTCTCCTTTGTTCATCTCAGATTAATAAACTCCAGTTTTACTCTCTCTGCCTCCATGTTTGCTCATTTAAGTACTCAGCATGTACTCTTAGACTGCACATAAGAAAAAAGGAAAAAGATTTATAATCTGGGAGTGGTGGGAATGGCAGCAGAAGCAGAAGCACACAGTGGAACATGTGGCAGGGGGTTTGGACCAGGAAACACCCAAACACAGTGATCTAGGCAATCTGAGAGAGATCACTTTATGGTTAGGCCTGGGCTGGGGGTGGGTCACAATAGACTTGTGAAGCCTTCGTGGAAAAAGTGACGTCTGAGCTAGGCCTTGGCAGAAGAGAAGACATTCGATGGGCAGTGATGAGAAGGGATCCATTCCTGGCACAGGGAACTCTCTTTGGGCTGGTAGAGGTAAGCTTATGGAGCAACAAGAAATCTAGTTTGCCAGCAAAATGCTTAGAGCATTAAGGGATGTACTTTATCAACTGGGGTAGATAGGGGAGCCCAAGAGGTTCTTAAACATCAATCCTTCCCCCTTGAGTTTGTAATTTATTCTGTGAAGGTTTTTGTTTGTTTCTCAATTTATTTTAAGCAGGGAAGTGACAAGATCATATCTTTCCATTAGGAGGATAATTTCATTAGGAAGTGGTATGGACAATGGAGTGGAAAAGGTTAGTATTAGACACAGGAGGATCAGTCAGGAGACTATTGCAGTAGGTGAAAAGTAATGAGAGCTTGCTCTGGGCTGGTGGTTAGAGTAATGAAGAAGAGGGTTTGGCTGGGAAAGGTGAAGTGGACAGGGCAGGAGGGAGCATTGACCAGATTTGGTAACTGACTGGATGAGGCTCATGGTGGAGAAGGCAGAGTGAATGTTGGCTCCAATGCCCTGGGAATGAGCTGCCTGCTTAGACCCAGTTCATTTTATAGAACCCGATCCATTGATTCTTCTAAGCAAGGCATCTGTAATGTGTGTGGCAACAGGGGAAAGGAAGACTTATCCCTTTGAAGAAGAAAGAATTTTGCTACCAAGAAGTGAAATCAGATCCAGTTCTCTTATGCCTGTTTCCTCAAACCAATATCACACTAGGTCTCAATGGCTCTCAGGCTGTCAGGGCTCCACACACAGACTGGGAGGGCAAACCCCTCACTTGCCCTAGCCTTTACTCATTGCCAATTCTTTGAGTTAGAAACCCCCTCTCCCTACTCCAGACTTGGAAACAGTCACACAGTTACAGAACTCCCAAGTTTTCACACATTCTCTCACTCTCACCTCTAGAGAGAGTCAAGTCAAGTTTCAGGGAGTCTCAATATTTCCTTTTCTTTAATAGCATCAAGGGAATGAATTTCTGTGAATGTGTGGTCAGCTGTAGCCTGACAAAAGAGACCAGGAAGAACTATAAGTAGGAGAGAGTTGTGGGGGTTTTGTCCAGAGAGTGGATTTCATGAGGCATGATTAGGCACTGTGGCAGTCCTCCAGCTTATCCTTCTGCCCTCATCTTGGCCTTTTCCAATGTCTCACTGTTCTAGGTCCCTTCTCTCTGAGCATTCTCAGGGCACCTCAGCTACAAGTTATCCCCACCAGCACATCATTGTCACATCCTCCTAGGGATTGGAGGTGTGGGCACTGTCACCATCATCTATTATTTCAGTACGTGGGGCACATCTGAACGTGGGATAGATTATTTTTTAATCTCAGTTCCATCCACCCCCAACTGAGTTTGCCTTGGCTTTAAGTTTAGAGGGGAGGGAACCAAGATAGCAGAGTAGAAAGACAGACCTGCTCTAGCTCTACCTGCATAGCCCATAAAATATCTATAAAAAATGACTCACAACAAATTCTAAAGCAACAGAAGCCACAAAACAACAGAGTGAAAGAGATTTCCAGCCCAAGACGGTCCTAAAAACCAACAGGAAAGGTTTATCACATTGGGCTTGGAGTGGAGTACAACCCAATCTTGGCTGCGCTGCATGGCATGGACAGAACTGGAGCCGGCTTCAGGGCATGTAATCATGGGTAACTGCTGTGGTTCTTAGATTTCTCAATCTACAAGCACCAGACACCTTCAAAGGTCAGTGAGAGATTTTACCTGGTTGAGAAGGGAACACAGTCTAGTCCTAGCACCACTGTGACAGTGGTCACTGCTTCAACAGCATTCATTTTAGGATCCCTTGGCCTAAAGGTCCTGAGAGAATCAAATAATTGATCTGGGTCTCAGTCCTGGGTGGTGGTTTTGGGGTGAGGGGGAGCACCGGACTGGTAGAGCTGGTGGAGTGGGAATTCTACTCAGAGATCCTGTGCATAAATGCTTGCAGTTTCTCCCTGAACAGAGTGCAGGCCAGAAAAGAGCTAAACTCCTCTTCCTTGATTGTGCCACCTTGGAGGAACTGAGAAATTACAGGTTCCTAGAGTATACAATCCACTTGACAAAGGACTCAAAATTCAGGTAAATGGCTGGGAAAATGCCTCAGAAAGAGGAAAAAATAAGACTATAGAAGATTACATTCTTGGTGAGAAGGGATTTTCTTCCATCCTTTCAAATAAGGAAGAACAAAGCATACCATCAGAGGAAGACATAAGAGTCAAGGATTCTGCATCTGAAACCTCCAAAAAATCTACACGATGATGATGATCTCAGGCCATGGAAGAGCTCAAAAAGAATTTTGAAAATCAAGGAAGAGAGGTGGAGGAAAAATTGGGAAGAGGAATGAGAGTGAGGAAGAAAATCATGAAAACTGAGTCAACAGCTTGTTAAAGGAGACCCAAAAGAATGCTGAAGAAAAGAACACCTTGGGGGTGGAGCCAAGGTGGCAGAATAGAAAGATGCACATACACTAGCTCTTCCCTCACAGCCCATTAAATACCTGTAAAGAAAAACTCTCAACAAATTTTAGAGCAGGAGAAGCCACAGAACAATGGAGTGGAGGTGATTTTCAGCCCAGATTGACCTGAAAGACTGATGGGACAGGTCTGTCTCACCTGACATAGAGCAGAGCCCAGCCCAGTCTTGGCCACTAGACACAGTGCCCATGGGAGGACCCAAGCAGGCCTTGAGGGTGGAATCCCCAGCAGCAATAGCAGCGGTTGACAGATCTCTCAACCCACAGGCACCAAAGATCAGTGAGAGGGTTTTTTCAGCTGGCCAAGATGGGAGCAGAGTCTTTCCATAGCTCAGGCCTCAGGCAGCAGCAGCAGCACAAGCTATAGGGGGTTGCAGCAGCTCCCACAGCAGCAGCACAAGCTATAGGGGGCTGCAGCAGCTCCCACAGCTCCCACAGGATCATAAAGCCCCTGGGGGAACTGAGTAGCTGATCCTTACCTCAGTCCTGTGTGGCAGCCATGCCTAATACTCCTGGGGGAATTGAGCAGTTGATCTTTATCTCATACTGAATGGTTGCCCTACCCCTGCCTAAAGTCTGGGGGAATTGAGCAGCTTATCTGAATCTCAGTCCCCAGTGCTGACTTGGCAGAACTGGAGGTCAGGTGGTTGTGGAAAGGAAACTACTACTCATAAATCTGGGCACAAAAGTTTCTGGTTGCTCCCAGACCAGTGTACATGCTTGATTGTGCCACCTTGGAGGAACTGAGATCTTACAGATACCCAAAATATACCCTACTCTTGACAAGGGACCCAAAAGTCAAGTAACTGTTTGGGAAAATGCCCCAAAAAGGGGGGAAAAAATAAAACTATAGAAGCTTTCTTTCTTGGTGAACAGATATCTTCTCCCATCCTTTCAGATGAGGAAGAACAATGTTTACCCTCAGGGAAAGACATAGAAGTCAAGGCTTCTGTATCCCAAACATCCAAAATAAATATTCAATGGTCTCAGGCCATGGAAGAGCTCAAAAAGCATTTTGAAAATCAAGTAAGAGAGGTGAAGGAAAAATTGGGAAGAGAAATGAGAGAGATGCAAGAAAATCATGAAAAGCAAGTCAATAACTTGCTAAAGGAGACCCAAAAAGTGCTGAAGAAAATAGCACCTTTAAAAGTAAGGCTAACCCAACTGGCAAAAGAGGTTCAAAAAGCCAATGAGGAGAAGAATGCTTTACAAAGCAGAATTAGTCAAATAGAAAAGGAGGCTCAAAACTTCACTGAAGAAAATAATTCTTTAAAAATTAGAATGGAATAGACGAAGGCTAACGAGTTTATGAGAAACCAAGAAATCACAAAACAAAACCAAAAAATGAAAAAATTGAAGAGAATGTAAAATATCTCATTGGAAAAATAACTGACCTGGAAAATAGATCCAAGAGAGACAATTTAAAAATTATGGAACTACCTGAATGCCATGAACAAAAAAAAAGAGCCTGGACATCATCTTTCATGAAATTATCCAAGAAAACTGCCCAGATACTCCAGAATCAGAGGGCAAAATAAATATTGAAAGAATCCACCAATCACCTTCTGAAAGAGATCCAAAAAAGAAACTCCTAGTAGCTAAATTCCAGAGTTACCAGGTCAAGGAGAAAATATTGCAAGCAGTTAGAAAGAAACAATTTGAGTATTGTGGAAATACAATCAGGATAACAGAAGATCTAGCAGCTTCTACATTAAGGGGTTTGAAGGGCTTGGAATAGGATATTCCAGAAGTCAAAGGAACTAGGACTAAAACCAAGAATCACCTACCCAGCAAAACTGAGTATAATTCTTCAGGGGGAAAAATGGTCTTTCAATGAAATAGAGGACTTTCAAGCATTCTTGATGAAAAGACCAGAGCTGAAAACAAAAATTGACTTTCAAACACAAGAATCAAGAGAAGGATGAAAAGGTAAATAGGAAAGAGAAATCATAAAGGACTTTCTAAAGTTGAACTGTTTACATTCCTACATGGAAAGACAGTATTTGTGACTCTTGAAACTTTTTTCAGTATTTGGGTAGTTGATGGGATTATACACACACACACACACACACACGCACACACACACACGCACACACATACATACATAGAGAAAGAGAGAGATAGAGAGCACAGGATGAGTTGAATAGTAAGGGATCATATCTAAAAAAATAAAATTAAGGAGGGAGAGAGGAATATATTGGGAGGAGAAAGGGAGAAATGAAATAGGGCAAATTATCTCTTGTAAAAGAGGAAAGAAAAAGACTTCTCAATGGAGAAAAAAGAGGGGAAGGTGAGAGGGAAAATGTGAAGCTTATTCTCATCACATTTGACTCAAGGAAGGAATAAATGCACACTCATTTGGGTATGAAAACCTATCTTACAATACAGGAAAGTGGGAGAGAAGGGGATAATCAGGATGGGGGGATGATGGAAGGGAGGGCAATGGGAGGAGGGAAAAATTGAAAGTCAACACTCTTGGGGAGGGACAAGGTCAAAAGAGATAATAGAAGAAATGGGGGGGCAGGATAGGATGGAGGGAAATATAGTTAGTCTTACATAACATGACTATTATGGAAGTCATTTGCAAAACTACACCTATATAGCCTATATTGAATTGCTTGCCTTCCCAATGGGAATGGTTGTGGAGGGAGGAAGGAAGAGAAATTGGAACTCAAAGTTTTAGGACCAACTGTTGAGTATTGTTCTTGAATACAACTGGGAAATAAGAAATACTGGTAATGGAGTATAGAAATTTATCTTGCCCTACAGCACAAAAGAGAAGATGTGGATAAGGGAAGGGAAGGATGTTAGAAGGGAGGGCAGATCAGTGGTAGGAGTAATTAGAATGTTTGGCATTTTGGGGTGGGGGGAGGCTAGAGATGGGGAGACAATTTGGAACTAAAAATTTTGTGGAAATGAATGTTGAGAACTTCAAATGAATAAATAAATTAAAAAAAAAAAAGAACACCTCACAGGTTCCCAGAGTAATTCCATGTGCCTTGTTCCAAGACCAAATAGCTCCTTTAAATCTTGAGCCCTTCGAAGTTCCCTGTAGTTCATCTAGTTTACCTTGACTGGCTTACACACTGACCACAATGAGATGCATCTTACAGCTCCAGTCCCTGAAACCAGTGAACGGCTGTAAAATTGCAATGAAATTCGGTGTCTGTCAGCCTGGCCTGGATTGAGACTTTGGCTAGGAAGGTGAAAAGCCCTTTCATGACCCTCTCTACTTCCTTCCCATTACTTCTTTCTGATGCAAATTGGAGAAAGAAAAATATGTAGCTAGATGGTTTTGATGATGAGTGGGGAGAAAAATGGGGAAAGTCTACTGTCCACTGTGGTGGGTTAAAATCTCACTGAGACTATTGGAGAGTCAGAGTCTTGAATCATTAATATTAGTACTGATTAAAATAATAATTAACAATAATAATATTAGCATCCTTTTAAGAAGTGGGAGGGGGAAGATGCTAGAGATCTTCATTCTTGACTTTCCTGTGAGCCACATGATGACACTCCGTGCTTCAATAATAATAATGTTAATTTAAACAACAACTTTTATGGAGCTTAAGGTTTAGAATTTAATTAATTAGAATTAATTAAGAATTAGAATTAGAATGGAAACCTTTCCATACTACAGCCTCTAAGGCAGACAGTGGAGATTTTGTTCCATTTTTACAGATAAGGGAACTGAGGCTCAGATAGGTTCCATGCCTTGCCCACATAGCTACTAACTGGTCTCTTTATGTCAGGTCTCTACCCTCTGTAATCCATCCTCCACAGAGCTGCCAAAGTGATTTTCCTAAAGTTTAGGTATGATTATGTTACTCCTTTACTAAATAAATTCTGATAGCCTCCCACTAGGGCAGCTAGGTGGCACAGTGGATAGAGTGCTGGATTTGCAGTCAGGAAGACTCATCTTCCAGAGTTCAAATCTGGCCTCAGACACTTCCCAGCTATGTGACCCTGGGCAAGTCACTTAACCCCATTTTGCCTTAGTTTCCTCATCAGTAAAATGAGCTGGAGAAGGAAATGGCAAACTGCTCTAGTATCTCTGCCAAGAAAACCCCAAATGGGGTCATGAAGAGTAGGACACAACTGAACAGCAAAATAAACATGTACCACTCAAGTAGTTCTTGTCTTGTTAGGGAACAGTGTGATTCAGTGGATGGGACTGGAAGTCATCAGAACCTGATTTCAAATCCCGTCTCTGACACTTGCAAACTATGTGATCACAGCAAACTGCTTCATTTCTCTTAGCCTCAGTTTCCTGATATGTACAATGGATAAAATGATAGTGCTTATTCCTTGTTATGAGCATAAAATGAAATAATATATTATTACTATTAAGAGGGAGGGCTTACAAAAATGGTCTTATCTCATTATTAAATGATAAGGAAATCCTTTCTGACATTTATTTTTTCTTCAGGACTCAAATTTTATCACTAGAAATGATCACTAGCAGAATAAACCAATTGTCATCCCAGTAAGGAAGATGACATAAGATTCTATGTTTAAGTTCTAAAGAGCACCAAAGGCTGATGACAGAAATGGTATGCTGTGAATTTTATTTCTTATGGGAGATTCAGTTAAATTCCTTGTTATTACTTTTGGCCTTCAAAATTTTCATCTTGGACAAGCAACTGAAGGCAAGCAAGGTTCCTGGCAATGGACTATGTATGCTTTAGGAACTGGATAAATTGCTTATAAAAATGAAAGGGAATCTATGAAATTTAATCAGAAATGAAGGAGGTCAAAACTAAAAAGAAAGCCAAACCAGAAATCATTGATTTTCATTCTAATTTGAAGAATGAAGCAATGTGAGAGAAAATGTACTGCATTTGAAGTCAGGAGATCTGAGTAAGAATTTGCATGAAAAAAGATCATGAGTGTCTAGATAGAGGACCTAGGTTCAAATCCTGATCCTTCGCCTTAGCTTGTGTGACCTTGGCCAATCACCTAACTTCTCTGTAGTTCAATTTTCTTGTAAAATGAGGAAATTGGGCTCCATGATTTCTTAAGGTCTTTCCAGTATGAAATCCTATGATACTCTGATAATATCTACCAGTATTTTCTCACAATATAGATTAGACTTGTTTCTCCTCCTTCCCTCCTGCAGCAGGATTTCATTTTTTCTAAAAAAAAAAAAAAAATCAAAGCAATTTGAGGAACTGATTGTCACCTAAGGGCATAAAAAGTCCCACCCATGAGAAGTCCCAGCCCTGTGACTTGCTGAAACCCATATGAGTCACCATGTTCTTCATCAGCATTATAACTAGATGCATTCCTACATAGAGGTAAAAGAGGAACATTTCTAGAAAAGCTAAGTCCCACTGCATTCTGTTTTTTTCACATCCTTGCTGTGTTAGTATAAAGTAAAAAGAAAATTCCTTTAAAGTTCAAAAAAAAAAAAAGAACTCCTTTAAAAATAGACTAACGCAAATGACAAAAGAGGTCCAAAAAGCCAAAGAGGAGAAAAATGCTTTAAAAAGCAGAATTGACCATATGGAAAAAGGAGGGTCAAAAGCTCACTGAAGAAAAGAGTTCTTTAAAAATGTGAATGGAGCAGATAGAAACTAATGACTATATGAGAAACCAAGAAATTATAAAACAAAACCAAACGAATAAAAAAGTAGAAGAAAATGTGAAATATTTCATTGGAAAAACAACTGACCTGGAAAATAGATCCAAGAGAGACAATTTTAAAATTATGGGACTACCTAAAAGCCATGATCAAAAAAAGAGCATAGACATCATCTTTCATGAAATTATCAAGGACAACTACCCTGATATTCTAAAACCAGAGAGTAAAATAAATATTGAAATAATCCACAGATCACCTCCTAAAAGAGATCTGCAAAGAAAAACTATTAGGAATGTTGTAGCCAAATTCCAGAGTTCCCAGGTCAGGGAGAAAATATTGCTGCAAGCAACCAGAAAGAAGGCAAAGGAACTAGGATTAAAACCACGAATCACCTATCCACAAAACTGAGTATAATACTTCAGGGGAAGAAATGGTCATTCAGTGAAATAGAGGACTTTCAAGCATTCTTGATGAAAAGACCAGAGCTGAATAGAAAATTTGACTTTCAAATACAAGAACCAAGAGAAGCATGCAAATGTAAACAAGAAAGATAAATCATAAAGGACCTACTAAAGTTGAGCTGTTTACATTCCTACATGGAAAGATAATATTTGTAACTCTTGAAACTTTTCTCAGTATTTGAGTAATTGGAGGGATTGTATACATATAGATAGAGGGCACAGAGTGAGTTGAATGGAAAGGGACAATATCTAAGAAAATAAAATTAAGAGGTGAAATGAATATGTTAGGAGGAGAAAGGGAGAAATGGAATGAGACAAATTATCTCTCATAAAAGAGGCAAGAAAAAGCTTTTTCAATGGAGGGGAAAAGTGGGGAGGTAAGAGGAGAAAAGTGAAGCTTACTCTCATCACATTTGCCTTAAGAAGGGAATAACATGCACACTCAATTTGGTATGAAAATCTGTCTTACACTATGGAAAAGTAGGGGAGAATGGGATGAGCAGGGTATGGGGGGAATGATAGAAGGGAGGGCAAATGAGAGGAGGGAGTAATTAGAAGTAATTGCTTCTAATTTGGGGATGGGACAAAGTCAATGCTGATATATTTTATTTTTAATCATCCATAGTTGACAATGCATTCCTCTATTCCTCACCTTCCAGAGAGCCAAAATTTATCATTAAAAATTTAAAAAGGCAGGGAAAAATTTAGCAAACCAACCTACTTATTGAAAAAAAAAACCCTGATATTATAAGCCGTATGTCACTGCCATTGTCCTTCACCTCTGCAAAGAAGTGAGAGGGGATTTGGGGTGGGGGTGGAATAAATACCTATTCTAATATTTGTTAGATACATTGCATCCCTGTGTAGAAACCTCTTGTTTCTATATTTTCAATTGTGGTCCTGAAATCCAGATTCTGTTCTCAAGCACCATCTTCTGGATAATTTAAATTGAACTGAGTTAAGTTGTGACATGAGGTAGGTAACACAAGCATGATTGTTCCCACTTGATAGAGGAGGAAACAGACTGGTGAAACTTTTGTGACTTTTCCAAGTTGTCAAGTTTGGGGTCCCAGGATGGATGAAGGATAGTGTGGAGGCCAAGTTGGTCTTTAAGCCTAGACAGTATGCCACAGGGCCGTGGTGTTAGTAGAACAGGGCATTGAGCAAGGTAATAAGAGATGGATGGATGGTACCAAAGATGACCTAACGAGATGTTCCTTTTCTATTGCAGAAATAGATTGCGACTGTGATTGGGATGGGAAATGCTTTAGTCACACCTCTCACAAAGCTCCTTGCAATTATTTCCAGAAAATGTCTTTGGCTTGACCAATAACAGATCAGTGGTGAAATAGGAAGAGAATATGAAATGAATTTTCACAACTGCTCATTTCTTTGTTTTTCCACAACCAGGGATGCAATCTGAGTTCAGTCGGGCTAGAGAGTTACAGATTCAGAATCATAGATTAGGGAAGGACCTCTACTCCAGCTCCCACGTGAGAATTATTTTGGTACTTAGAGGCAGTCATGAGTTGATTCATATATTTCTTCCTCTGACGCAGATCTCTTCTACATTCATTCATTAATTCAATTAATAATCAAAAGTTGAATAATAATACTTGGGTTATTGAGCCATAGTATTTAAGTCTTAAAATACTATATAAATGTTATGTGGTATTATTATTCCAACATCTAAAGGAGTAGACTCAGCTCCTCTTCTCCTGTCTATCTCCCCCTCCCCTTCTTTCTCCTCTCCAAAATACGGGAAATTTGAATGTCCAAAATAATGCCCAGTTGACTTGGGTTATACTGGCTAGTCTCCCTCTTTTCCCTTTTCTCCCCTCCTTCTCTCCTCCCCTCTACTTACCTCCCCTCCTCTCCCCACCTCTCCCCTTCTCTTCCCTTCCTTGAACCTTGAGCCTACTGCACTGTGAAGCTCAGATACCATGAGGCCCCTGACCTCTGCCTCAGGGCTGTCTTCTGGGCCCTCCTAGCTTCAGAGTGATTATCAGTGGTAACTGTTGCTGTGCTTTGAGAAAGAAAATATTGAATAAAAATAAGATGGAGGGAAATTCACAAATAGTGATTATAACTTTGAATGTGAATGGGATACTTATAGCTGGTGTTTGTGGTGGCAAAGAACTGAAAACTGCAGGAATCCCCATCAAGTGGGAAATATCAGAAGTGGTTGCTGTGTATGGTTGTGATGGAATACTTCTGTGCTGTAAGAAATGATGCACTCGTTGATTTTAAAATAGCATGGAAAGACTTGTGTGAAACGATGAAGCACCAAGGGAGCAGAACCAGGAGAACATCGTATAGAGTTGTAACAACATTGTTTGAAGAATGACTTTGAGCAACTAAGTAATTTATACTATGATAAATACACAAATTCAGAATAAAGGACATACAAAGAGTGATGCTATCTATACTCAGAGAAAACGGATAAATAGAAGCACGTAAAGAATAATTTTACGTACACACATACACTCACACATATCGATTTGAGTTCAATGGTAGTCAGCTCTATGGTGGTGGGAGGGACAAGGAAAGAAAAACAGAGGATAAAAGAAATTTACATGATTAATACATTGCACATTTGGAGAGCACAGCAAGTTGTACACAATAGATTTGCACTTTCATGTACAATCATCTTTTTTATTGAACTGTTATGGAAAACCTTGCTTTGTTCCCTGAATTGAAAATAAAATAACTTCTCGCCAAAAGTGTTTATTATGTCTAATGGGTCAGACATTATGATAAGCAAGGGAGATATGAAGAAAAGGAAAAATCAGTCCTTTTTCTGAAGGAACTCATAGACTAATGTGAGAGATAACATGTTAAGAACTGTGTTAAATAAGATACATGTGGGAGAAACTTGGGATAGTCTGAGAGGGAAGGCTTTGTGAGGAAGCAGGGTGAGACCTTAAAGAAGCCAGAAGGCCACTTGATCCCTCCTCTGCTCCAAAATTGCTGGTCTCTGCGCTGTCCCCTGGGTGTGCCTTGTGTATTCAGGCCCCTCAAACATTTATCTTCCTCACGAGAAGGTCTTCATCTTCCTCTGCCTGCAATGACTACACCAACTCTCAGTGATCTCTCCTCCTACCTGGTTTCATACAGAAATTGCAAAACAAACCTTGGTATTCAGGCCAGAAACCTTAGGGAAAGTCCCATCTCTGTGACCTCAGACTGTACCATCACTGCTCAGTTCTTCATGTTTCCAATCTATAAATTGGGGGCTCCATAACCAAGCTGGAGAGGTCCTGTGAGGTAGTAGATTGAGGACCCCCAGGAAGGAGTTAGGAAGCCTGGATTCCAATTCCCCTCTGACATAGTGGACATGCTGTGACATTGACCAGGTTGCTCCAAGCAACCCTCCAAGTCCACAAACTTCAGAACAATTGCCTGTCTGAATGGGTACAGGGGGATTCTTCAGTAGAAACTCCTACATCAAGGAAGTCACAGATCTGTACTGCTCCCCTACCCCACCCCACCCCCACCAAATCAAAACATAAAATCACTCTATACTTTATCAGATCATTGTGAGAAAGGATTCTGCAATTTTTAAAGTGCCATCAGAATAGCATATGTGAGTATGTCCTATAATACCACCTGTATAATATTTTATTTTTATTTGAAGATTTACTTTGTGTCAACATTATCTTCCTCACTACCCACAAGGATGAAAGTTGGAGACCGAAGGCACTGGCCCAAGAGAGAGGCCCTGCTAAGCAGCAAAACCAGGATTGGCTTGGTTAGGGTCTCCTAATTTGGCTACCTATATTACCTATGTGATACTCACAGCACTTGCTATGAATATGCAGGTGTATTTCTAGGGTGGAATTATAAAATATAACAAACTTTCTTCCTCAGAGGTGAAACCAAGATATTGATTCCAGATACCAGAAAACCAATTCCACCATGGTAACAAGGAAGTTTATACACATCATCAACCCAGGGAGCACTGACATCCCCAAGCCTTCCCTCCCTTAGGCCTCCCCACAAAAAAAGCTCCCCTAGGCAAAATTCTTCCCCTTCTCACTCATGCTAGCTGCTCTGAATCGCTCTCTCCCAGCTCCCAGTCACTGTCACTTCCTGCTCTACTCATTTGGCAAGCTCCTCCCATCATGGTCTACATGTGACTCTGGCTCCATGTGACTCAGGCTCCATGTTCAGGGAAGTGTCATCGCAAAGACTTTAGCTGCCTTCTGATGAAGGACCCCCAGGAGCCACTCCACAGATACCTCAGCTGCTGCAGCCTCTCCTGCCCCTGCCTCCCTGTTTTCTAACTGGTAGATTTGGAGTCATCATTCTGGCTAGATATGTACTTTCTCCCAATGGTCCTCGATTCAAATTAAGTAAAGCAGTGAACAAATTATCTTTCCAATGTTGATAAGAATTATTAGAACTTAGCTTTCTTAACTGTTTTTTCAATAATCCATTCATTCTTCCAATTAAGCCAGATGTTCTTGGATAATATGGAATATGATATATTCATTCTCTGTTGCTTAATATACAATATCCCTTCATTTCATTACCTTTCAAATGTGACCCATTGCCACTTTGGATCTGCATTCCATAATAAAGACTTACAACATCTAGAGTTTTACAGATGTTTTTCTGGGTCACATTCTCATAAGAACAAGGCATGGTCACATCTGAATTGGTCTCAACACAAGTACATACAAATTTGCATCCTTTACCTTGGGGTAGGAGTCCAACATAATCTATTTGGCAGATTTGGACTGGGACTTTTCTCCTTGCTATCTTTCCATTTACTAGCCAAGGAATAGTTCATTCCTTTTCCAATTGACATATATGACATTCCTCTGTCACCTGTTTCAACGATGAATGAGAGATAGTAATACCATGGTCTCATGCCCACTGGTACATGGCCACCCCTAAATGGCCAACTGTTGCTGGACTCATTTTGCTAGTACTGGATCATCAGCTGGTTTCAGAGTAGGGACAAGATGTTGAGTAGCAATCTTTGCTAGACAATCAACATATGCATTGTACTCATGTTCTGGTGTGGTGAGGGCCACATGAGGATCTACATGAAAAACTGACCAATTAGTAACCAAAGACATGCCCCATATATCTTCCCATATTTCTTTGCCCCATATTTGTTTACCATGAATTTCCCAATTTTGATTTTTCCACATGGGCCTCCATGTAGCTAACCATTTCTATTTTACCCTCTGGGTCTAGAATATCAGGGCAATTTTCCTTGATAATTTCTTGGAGGATGATATCTAGGTTCCTTTTTTGATCGTGGTTTTCAGGTAGACCAATCATTTTTAAATTATCTCTCCTGGACCTGTTTTCCAGGTCAATTGTTTTTCCAATGAGATATTTTATATTATCTTCTATTTTTCATTCTTTTGGTATTGTTTTAAAATTTCTTGATTGTTCATAAAGTCATTAGCTTCCATTTGCTCCATTCTACTTTTGAAGGAATTATTTTCTTCAGTGAGCTTTAGGACTTCCTTTTACATTTGGTTAATTCTGTTTTTTACAGCATACTTCTCATTGTTTTTTTTAGATCTCTTTTGCCATTTGGGTTAGTCTATTTCTAAAGGTATTATTTTCCTCAGCATTTTTGGGGGCTCCTTTAGTAAACTTTTGGACTTGGTTTTCATGATTTTCTTGCATCATTCTCATTTCTCTTCCCAATTTTTTCTCTATCTCTTACTTTATTTTCAAAATCCTTTTTGAGTTCTTCCATGAGCTGAGACTATTTCATATTTTTCCCAGAGGCTTTTGATGTAGGAGCACTGACCTTGCTGTTTTTCTCTGGTTGTATGATTTGATCTTCCTCCTTTTAAGAAAATACCTTTCTACCAAGAAGGTAACCTTCTCTAGACTTATTTCCTGCACCCAACTCCTTTGGTCATTTCCTCAGCCAATTGCTGCACCTCTAAGCTCCTTGTTAAGTGTTGGGTGCACTCTCAAAGATTCAGGGCCTTTCTGTAGCTACTTTCAGAGATATCTCTAGCAACCTGTAAATTCTCAGCTCCTCCAAAGTAGTATGATGACAGGAAAAGAGTTCCTCCTCTCCTGGCCTCCACTCAGGTCTGTGAGCAACCACAAACAATCTTTTCTGCCATGGATCTTTGAGTAGGATTCCCTCCCTATAGCTGTCACCAAAGAAGCAGTCAGTCCCTGCAGCAGCGGCTACCATTGCCCTGGGGCTGGGCCTGGGGCCAGACTATTTTCCTCGCTCAGGTTAGAGAGCTTTCTCACTGACCTTTGAAGCTTTCTTTGGCATTTGTGGGTTGTGAAGGCTGGAAACTGTGGCACGGTGATTCAGTGCCCTCAGGCCTGCTCCAGTCCCATCTGTGCCAGCTCAACCCAAACTGGGCTGTGCTCCACTCAGAACTCAGTGGAATAGGCCCCTCCTGTTGGCCTTCCAGATTGTCTTGGGCTGGAAATCTATTTCACTCTGTCGTTTTGAGGCTTCCGCTGCTCTAGAATTTGTTCAGAGCAATTATTTACAGGTATTTTGAGGCGTTTGGGTGGAGAGCTCAGGTAGGTCCCTGCTTCTATTCCACCATCTTTTCACATCCTTATGTTTAACACCTACATCTGACCATGTTACTGCCTTGCCTTCCTATTGCCTTTTGGATGAAATCCAAACACTTCTGATGGACATGTAAAGCCTTTCACTGTCTGGTTGCCACCTTCTTTCTGTACAGATTTCATTTTACTACCAATCACATAGTCTACTTTTCTGCTAAACTGGATTATATGCTGTTGTCTGTATATGACAGATCATCCCCCACCCCTGTGCCTTTGAAGAGGTGGTCCACCATACTTGGAATGTTCTTTTTCCTCATATCCACCTTTTAGAATCCCTACTTTGCTTCCTGTAAGGTACCACCTCCTACATCAGACCTTTGCTGATTCTTCCCCTTCTGTGCCTTCCTCATGCCCTGACTTGCTGACTGTCTATCCCCTGCTTGGCCCGTCATTCAGCCTCATTCCATCTTCCACCTCTCTGGATCTGCACAGACCAGCACTCGAGCTCTTCTTCTCACAATCCTTATCCTCTGTCTGATTCTGCTTAGAGGCACCTCTTCTGGCTAAAGAAAGCCTAGTGTCTGAGCTGTGATATTTTCTTAGATACATAGCCTATAGGGGTGATCTGTCAACAGGTAGATTTGTTGAGTTGAATGAGATGGAGGCAGGAGCCTAGTTCGGAAGGCTTTATTAGGGAGAATTAGGGAACCAGAAATCCCTGGTTGACAATTGAACCCTCTGATTTTTGGAATTGGGACCTGAGCATTTTGGGAAGGATCAGAGTAGAATACAGAGGTCAGTTTAAACAATTCTAACTCTGTTGCAAAGTTCCTTGAGTAACTAGAAAGGCAACCCAACATGCCAGCTGACTGAATTATCCACCCATCTGCACACCCTGCAGGTCTTTGTAAGACAGAGAGAGATGGGGAACATATTTATTTTTTCACATCCCTCTACCTCTCTAATTTACTGCCTTCCTCCTCTACTTTTTATCCATACTTCCTCTCTTTACCCAACACTTCCTTTTGATTAAGTCAAGGACTGTATGATGAAATTGAAGGAGGAGACTGCCAGCCCTGGGGACAAGAGGTGACCAATGACAAAAGAATGGAGGAAATCACAGACCTCAGAGAACTGTTAGAAGCTAATGGTTGCAGTTATCCATTGTCATTCTGTAAAGGTGGGGAGGAGCCAGTGAATGAAGGATAGCTCCTTTCTACCCACAGCATTGAATACCAGGGGGATGAGGGGCTCAATCATGCAGGTAGCCCTACTGGTGCTGGGGCTGCTCAGCCTGATGACTCCACTTGCCTGTGCCCAGGACCAGCCATACCAGGATGTGGTGAATAGATTCATTCAGGAATACAACACAAAGTCAGAATCGGAAAGCCTCTTTCGTCTCTCAGCCCTGAATCTGCCGCAAGAGGAAGTGAGTAGCATTGGGATGATGGGGGAGGGCTCCACCTGACAAGATTCTCTAACATGACCCCTTCACTCCAGAAAAACTTGATCTCTATTTGAGGAGACATTGAGATACAGTGGAAAAAGTCAGGCAGCTGGGTGGCAGAGTGGATAGAGCACTGGCCCCCAAATTCAGGGAGACCTGAGTTCAAATGCACTCTCACACATTCACTAACTGTGTGACTGGGCAAGTCTTTCTACCTCTGCCTGCCTCAATTTCCTCAACTGTGAAGTGGAAATGATAAAAGCATCTACCTCCTAGACTTGTTGTCAAGGTCTAATGAGATAATAATGGTAAAGCACTTAGTATATTGCCTTCCATATAGTAGTCAGGCATATAAATACATGAGTGTGTATGCATGTATATGTATAAATATGCACACATATATTTGTATAAACACATGTTTTGGCATCATTGGCCTCAGAAAATCTGAAAAGGCATTTATGGATCCAGTGCTTTCCCATTCTCAATGAATTCCTACTTATCCTGCGCACAGCTTGGTTTGTGTATGTTTCCTTGCATGCTGTCTCCCTCTCATTACATTGTAAGCTCCTTGAGGGCAGGGACTGTCTTTTGCTTCTTTTTGGAACTCTAGTACTTAGCAGCTTGCCTGGAACACAATAGGTGCTTAATAAATGCTTAGTGACTGATTGAATGCCTTGCTATGTTCCAGGAACAATGCTAAGTACTCAGAATACACACAAATTCCAGGTCTTCAGACTCCACATAGAGGACTCTTATCCCTATTGGAATGCTCATATGGCACAGTGCAGGTTTAAACTGGTATTGGTTTTTTCCCTTTTGAGGGTTTTAGTCTCACTTCCAGCCTGAGGTGCTCCCTGAGGACCTAGAATGTGGAAACTGAGCACAGGGGATGCTCCCAGGTCACTCAGTAGACTCTGTTTGGAGGAATGACTGTTCTGGATGCCTCTGCTCTGACACTGCTGCCAGTGTGACCTTGGACAAGTCACCTAACTTTCCTAGCTCTTAGTTTCCTCATCCAGACATCCATGGGGTCAGACTCGATGGGGTCCAAGGCCCTTCCAGCACTAACCAGCTTGCTCCTGGTCCCAGAGGGGCTCAGAAGGGACCTAGCTCTAAAAGGCTGCCCTGCCTTCCTCCCCAGAACAATGATCCTGCTGCTCCACGGCTTCTGAAATTCACCATCAGAGAGACTGTGTGCCTCAAAACTGAAAATCACGATCCAGATAAATGTGGCTTCAAGGAAAATGGGGTGAGAGTGTCCTGGGCTGGGGAGGGAGTCTGACTGAAGGAGCTCTCTCTGGGGATATGCACCCCTTGGGGCAGGGAGGGTGCTGAGCTCTGCTTTTCTGCTGCCCTGAGGGAAGTGATTTGTCCAAGATGAGAAGCAGAAAAACCCTCCCAGGGGGCTGGCTGGGGACAAAGTTTGAGCTTGGTGTCAGTCCTGGCATGTCAGGGGCAGACATTATAGATTGGCAGTCCTGAACTCTCTCTGCTACCCTTCACAGCTGGAGGAAGAATGCATTGGAACAGATGACCTGGATTCTCCCAATCCCTCTGTTGATATTTCCTGTGATGGGGTAAGTGATGAATCCTCCTTAGGGGTCTGGGAGAAGAGCCTCAACCTCCATTCCCCACAAGAGGTCCATGATGCCTTCTCCCTTGGAAGCTGCTGGGATTGATCTGCAGCTAGAGGGGACTGGGATCAACTTTGACCCTTCTTCCCTCTTTCCAACCTTAGTCTCTGCCTAGTCTCCCTTTTCTTCCTCCAGGTTCCAGGAGGGGATGTAGATACAGAGGCAGGAGGATTTCTCTCTTCCAGCTTCCATCCATCTCACCCAACCACAGATATGGAGCTAGAGAGTTCTGTAACTTCAGAGTCCAAGGGAAAGAAGGGGAAGTAAAGGCCAATTGTACAGGAAGTGTCTACATATGCATTTCCAGAGAATCAGTCTGAGGAATTTGAATTAGAGGGAGCCCTAAAAATTATCTAGTCAAATAGGCCTCCTCCAATTTATAAAGAAACTGAGGTTCAGAAATATGTAGTGACCTTCCCCCAAATCATAGTGCTAGCTAATGTCTGAGCTGAAACAGTTCTTCTGACTCCAACTGTCTTGGTAACCCCAAGAGCTCAGCTCTGGCCCCAGTGATGAAATGGGTTAACAGAACTAGGATGGGGTGGGCTAAGGGTGCAGGCAGTGAGCCTGTCAGCCACTCTGAAGCCACGCTGTGAGGCCAGGGGTGGTCATGTCAGGGGCAGAGTCAATGTGACCTGGTCCCAGGGTGTTCCTGGAGGGTAGAATCATTGAAGGGGTGGGGTAAGGATTTCTTGTTCTTCTCTACATCTGCTGGGCACAGCAACAGGAGGAGGGTGTCCTGGGGAGACTTTCAATATTTTTTCAAAATGAACATGAAGAAGGCCCTGAGGATTTAGCTTTCTGTGCTGGGGAAGCCCTGCTGTTAGAGTAGAAGGCTGCAGATTTGGGGTTGAGGCCTAGATCTGCACCCTGCCAGCTGTGTCAGGATCTCTCTCCTGTTTCCTCCTTTCCTATGGGGAGGTTGCACCAGGTGACTGTGGAGGACCCTCCAAGCTCTGAGTCTCATGAATCTCTAAGTTACTCTATGTCCCTTGGATGGGGAGGGGGGCGGGGGCAGTTCTTCTTTCCTCAGAGGCCCCGGATTAAGGGGCTCTGTTTGTTTTCCCTCTGCAGCCTGCCAAGGTCAAGAGAGGACTTTGGGACAGTGTGAAGAAGAAAGTGTCGAAATTCAGGAATAGTATTAGGAGAAGAGTAACGAGCTTTAAAATTGGAGCTGCTGACACACGGAAGGGCTACTCTGTTGCATGACAATGAGCCTCAGTTTCTATCTTAAGGCCTTGTAACGTGCCTTCATCTGCTCAGATGAATAAACCCCAATTTTACTCTCTCTCCATGTTTTCTCAGACTTCCTCCTCCATTCAGTTCATTTCTCACTGAACATTTAAATACTCATCATGTATTCTTGGACTGCACATAAAAAGGTGAAAAAAACCTACCCATCATGTCTGCGTGAAGGAGCTTATAGTCTAGGAGGGATGGGAGCAGGAGCAGGACCACAACCATACAATGCGATGTGTGGCAGTGGGTTGGGACCAGGACTCACCTAGACAATGTGGTCTAGACAATCTGAGAGAGATCACTTTGTGGTTAGACCTGGGGGGGAGGGGGTGCTTGGGAGGGGGAGTGGGTGGGGGTGGGTGGGAACAAGGGACCTGTGAAGGCTTCATGAAAGAAGTGAGGTCTGAGCTGGGCCTTGGAGGAAGAGAAGGCTTTCAGTGGGCAGAGATGAGGAGGGATCCATTCCTGGCACAGGTCGAGAAAACAAATCTAGTTTGCCAGGAAAATTTTTAGAACATCAAGGAATGTAGTTTGTAAGGTGGTGTAGGTAGATTGGGGACAAGAGGGTCTTATTAGCAGATGTTCTCCACACATTTGTAATTTATCCTATAGAAAATATGGAGTGCTTAAAGGTTTTTGTTTCTTTCTTTGGCTATTTGTTTTAAGCAGGGAAGTGACCAGATCATATGATTTCTTTAGGAAGCTGGGTGGACAATGGAGTGGAGCAGGTTAGGGTTAGGCACAGGGGGATCAGTCAGCAGGTTATTGCAGTAGGTGAAAAGTGATGAGGGCTTGCTCTGGGCTGGTGGTTAGAGGAATGGAAAGGAGGGTTTGGCTGGGAAAGGTGGAGTGGACAGGACAGGAGGGAGACTTGACCAGATTTGGTAACTGACTGGATGAGGCTCATGGTGGAGAGAAAGCAGAGTGAACCTTGACTCCATTATCTTGGGAATGAGCTGCCAGTGGTTCTTGTGAGCAAACTAACCATAGTGTATACAGGAAGAGGGAAAAGGAAGACTTGTCCCTTTGAACAAGGAAGAATTTTACTAGCAAGAAGTGAAATTGGATCCAGATCTCTTATCCCAGTTACCCAAACCCATATCCCACTAGACCCAAAGCCTCTCAGTCTGTCAGGGCTCCATTCACAGGCTAGGATGGCAGCCCTGTTAGGGTATCTGGGCCTGAACTCTCAGACCTGCAGGCCTTATCTGACCAGCAGTGCCTGTAGGCCTTGGTGGAATGAGCTGTAAGTAATGAGTGAAGCGGGTGACAAGATAGCAAGCAACTCCGTTTATTGTAACAACAAGCAGTGCTTTTATATCTTTCCCTACACTTGAGCACTTAGTGGACCTATCAGCAAATAGTTTGCCTTAATAAGGAAATCCCTATACGTATGACCAGGACTGCCACATAGCCCCTAGTTAGCAAAACATCTTGAGCCTTCTTTGTTCTCCCAGGGTCCAGGAAATAGCCTTGAGCAAAACAGGGGCGGAACCCTTCCTCCCAGTGCCACCTTGTTCATGTCTTACCAGTCTCCCCTCAGTTTACCCGAGTTGTGACTAGTGAATGCCATCCAAGAGGCTGGGGGTTGGCAATTCCCTTACAAAGACCCTTACTTTCCCTATTATTTTCCCATCACCACTTCTCTGAATTAGATACTCTTCCTATTCTACATTTAAAAATAGGCACACAGTCAACAGAACTCCCAGATTTTCCCACACACTCCCTCACTGTCACCTCTAGTGAGAGTCACCTCAAATACCAGTGAATGTGATAGTGAAGACTCCTCAGGGACCTAAGTCTAAAGTAGATCTGACCCTAGGCCTAAGTTTCAATTCTTTGGGAATCAAGTGACATAGGGGAACTTGAAATTGTGAAACCACCTGAAACCATCCCTCTCCCCTTGTTAACCATTTCCTTATTCCTTGTATCTGGGGCAAATTTCTGAAAAGAAGCTACTTGCTCAAACTCTTGACCAAAAGGGTAAGGGGGAGGTGGGTTTGTGGTTTTGGGCTATATAACCATGCTTCTGCTTCTGTACTGTATCTCCCTTCTCTAGACTGCCTAGTGAAGGTGACACCTGCTTCTCTTGGGAACCTAATAAAGGACTTTCTGTTTGTACCTTGAGACACCTCTGAGTAGACAGTTTGAGAAGGGGTCTCCCCATCCCACACACCAGGAATCCTCAGATCTACTGCTTTTTCTTCAGCAACATCAAGGGAATGAATGCCTATGAATGCATGGCCAGTTGTAGCTTGACAAAAGAGCTTAGACAAAGGTATAACTAGCATAGAGTGGTGGGGCTTTGTTCAGGGAATGGACTTCTGGAGGCATTAGTCTCTGAGGCAGTCCTCCAGGTTGTCCCCCTCTCCTCATCTGGGTCCAGGCTGCCACCAACCTTCCCCAGGGTCTCACTGTTCTAGATTCCTTCTCCCTAGACTTCTACTCCCAAAACACCCCTGTCTACAAGACATTCCCTCCCCCACCCCATTGACACTTCCTCCTAAGGATTGGAGGTCTGGGCACCATCATCTATTCTTTCAGAGCATGGAATACAACCGCACTAGGCATAGACTATCTTTTAGTCTCAGCTCTACCCATCCCCAATTAAATTTGTCTTGGACTTGAGATTCTTACTTTTGATTCAGATCCTGTCCCAGACTCTGAGGCACGGTGACTTTGCTTTTAAACTGGGCAGTCTCCACATTGTATCACACATATTCAAAGTGACTGGAAGATGTTCTTTCTTTCTGGAATTTCTTACATTGACTTATCTATGTGATTATCTTATTACAAGGGATCATCTCTGTGTTTCTCTTACTCTTGCTTCAATTCCTTGATTTTATCTTCTTTTCCAGCACCTTGAACAGTACTTTGCACATTGTAGATATTTTTAATTGAATAGCTACTTATCAGACACATTATGGGGCACATTGTAGGTATTTTTAATTGAATAACCACTTATTAGACACATTATAGGGGATAAGCCTAAATTAAATGAAAGACTGAACTCTATGGCCCCTAAAATTCCTTCCAGTTCTGACATTTTGTGGATCATCATGCCCTCTAGCCCACAAGCAGCCTTCTTGGGCCACTGGAGCCAACACTGTTCTCTCTTCCTCACTGCCATTGCCCTACTTGTCTTTATAGTCAGTATACATTGTAACATTTTAAAGTTTACTCCTCCTTTTCCATGCATTATCTCATTTAAGGTAGGTAGCACAGACACAGTTATTGATTATACACATGAGGCACCTGAGCCTCAGAATCAGCAGGGGACTTGCCCAAAGTCAAACATCCAGTAAATACTAGAGCCAAGACCTCAGCTCTCATCTTCTGACTCTTAAGATGAACACTCATTGCATTATACTCACCTTCCTTTGGTGCTATCCTCATGCTTGTGACCAGAGATGAGTATTTCCAACAGAACTCTTAAGTGTGATGTCTCAAACTCCTTTAGGGAACTTCTCAGCCTGAGCTTGAACCGAGAAGAGGGAAGAACTAGGTTCTAGGTGAACCCAGACCATACTACTTTTTTCTTCCCCAAATCCAGGTTTCTTCTACCTGTAGTAACTACTTCTCTGTCTGGAAGCAAATGATCTGTTAGCCTGAAACAGTGTTAGAGCAAAGGCTAAGGAGGAGCCTGAAAGATGTCAAAGGGCAGAAAAGAAGGGAGAGAGGAAGGGCAGAGAAACTGAGAGGGGAAATCCTGGTCCCTAGCATTACAGAGGAGGAGTCTGAGATTCTTCCAGCCTTCTTTTCCCATTGTCCTCTTCTTATTTTCTATTCTTTAGAAAAACTGGAGTATTTATTGCTCTCCCATTTCACCTTTTGCTGTCTCCCGTCCATGTATTTGCATAGGCTGCGTCCTCTCCCTGTAAGAGAATTTCTCCCCATCATTCATTTATGTCTATTGACATCCTTCCCCTTCTACAAGATCCAATGACCATGTTTTCATAATCTTCTCTCATCCTCCACCTAGAACTGATCTGTATAAGACTTTCCTCATTGGTGGAGATTGGTTACTTAATACTCTGAGCCTATAAAGCAGGTGGAGTTGGTAAGAGCTTGAGAGAAGAGAGATCCTGGTGTTTTAGATTCCAACATGAAGAGATAACAAACCATGGTTCCCTATAGTCTCCAAGGAGAGGTTCCTTTAGGGAGAAAGACCAATGTTCACTAATGAGATGATTCTTATGCACATAGACAGAATTTTATATGCTTTTATCTATAAATACAATTCTACTTGGTTTGTAAAACTGCCAAAATATTCTTCCTTTGAACAAGTCTATATGAAGGTCTATGGGGTTTTCTGGGAGTACTAGTATCTTTGGTATGAGGACGTGCTGTACCCTTTTCAGGGATGCTCACTCATCTTTTGTGTCCATCTGTCACCAAATTCTGCTGCGGTTCTGAAAAGTTGTAGGAAGGGCAGAGACCACATCCTGAGAAAATGATTTGGGCAGACTGACTAAATCAAATCCATTGGTAAGTTAGGTGATTTCTACCCCAAACATGTGAAGACATCCCCTTATGGAATGGGTAGATGAAACCAGTTTGTTCTAAAGGCCATGAAGGTGGCTGATGCAGGTGTTCTGGAATTCTTGGAGTCTGGTCAGACTTCAGATGCCAAATTCATCCATTGTGTCTCAGGCTACCACCAGTCATCTTGACTTTGATTTTGCCATTAGATTAATTTAGTGACTAATCTAAGAGGCACTAAGGTATTGGGAAATCTCATTCAAAATAACTACCAAATTTATCAGATTTGGAGGTGGTCAACCTATCATCATGCTGAATATGTAGACAGGGATAATTACAAAAATTTCTTTCCATAAAGAAATAAAAACACCATTAGTACCTGAAAGAAGATTCAGTGTTCATGTTTGTGCCATGCTCGAATCACAAAAATGACAAAATAATCAAAGTTCATTTATAGTTTTAATGCTATACCAATCAGATGATGAAAGGGACAGTTTACAGAACTCACTATCTCTCTGAGCAGGCCATTACATTTGGAGAGAGTGTTACTCCTTAGCAAGTTTTCCCTGATTATCAAGGCTAAATTTATCTCTACACAACTTCCACCCATTAATTCTTGACTTGGGGGATGTTTTTCGCCTCATTTTGTATGCCCAGTGCTTGGGAGGCACTTAGTAAATGTGAATTGGCCTCCAAGACAGTTGAAAAAGTCTCATGGTAGACAATGCTCCCCATATCCAGAGAAAGATTTGATGAACTCTTAATGTAGTTCAAAGCCTTCTGTTTTTATTTTATTTATTTTCATGGTTTTTTTTCTTTTACAAAATGTTTTTTTTTTGCAAACTATTTCTTCTTTCATAAGATGACTAATATGAAAAAGTGTTACAGGATTGCACCTATATAAACTATATCAAATTGCTTGGGGGGAAGGGAAGGAGCAAGGAATTTTTGAACTCAAAATGTTATAAAAAATGAAAATTAAAAATTGCCTTTACAGGTAATTGGAAAAATACTATTAAAAAAGAAAATAAAACTTTATTAATCTGTAATTTTTTTATTTTAAAGAATTTCCATGGATAATGAATGGCTTATCTAGGGTCACACAATCAATCTGTATGAGACAGGACTTGAACCCAGATCTCCTTGCCTCCTGGGCCAGCTTGATAGCATTTAATCCCTAAATTAAATTAATATACCCTGCATTCTGGTGCATCTCGGTAGTGCAGTGGATAAAGAGCCAGGCCTGGAGTGAGGAGGACTTCATTCCAAATCAGACTTCAGACACTTACTAGTTGTGTGATGTTAGGGACCCCCGGAGTCTGGGCCTGATCTCTCAGGCCCACAGGCTTATCTGACCAGCAGAGGCCTGCAGGCCTTGGTGGAATGTAGCTGTAAGCAATGACCGAGGAGGGAGACAAGATAGTAAGAACTCCGTTTATTCAAGCAGTGAGAGGTGCTTTTATCTCTTTTCTGACACCAGTGCTGTAAGTGAACCTATCACCAATTAGTTTGCCCTTATAAGGAAGTAATTCACCTTAAACCAGGACTGCCCAGTGTGGACACGTAGCCCCAAGAAAGAAAAACATTTTGGGCTTCTTTGTTCTCTGAAAAGCCCAAGAAAATAGCCTTGAGTAAAACAGGGGTGGAACCCTTCCTCCCAGCGCCATATTGTTCATGCCTTACCAGTCTCCCCTCAGTTTACCTGAGTCGTGACCAGTGAATGCCATCCAAGAGGCTGGGGGTTGGCAATTCCCTTACAGTGTGACCCTGGGCAAGTCACTTAATCCTGTTTCTCTCAGTTGCCTCATCTATAAAATGAGCTGGAGAAGGAAATGGCAAATCACTGTAGTCTCTTTGCCAAGAACACCCCAAATGGGTTCTTGAAGGGTCAAATAGTGAAGAAATGACTAAACAAGTCTGCATTCTAGCCAAACTGAACTACTCACCCAGTTGTCCATGGTGGATTCTATCTTCCATGTCCTTTGAATTACACAGATCACCCCCCATGCCTGGAGTGCACTCCCTCTTTACCTCTTCCTCTCAGAACCCTTACATTCCCTCAGAGCTCAGTTTAGCTACCACCTCTTCTTTGAGCCTTTCCCTGAACCCTTGTCAATTCCCCCACTGTCTCTGTAGATCTCTGTGTGTTTCATATAAGGAATGTCTGAATGGATACATTGTTGTTGTAACAGGATATGGTAACAAGATTGCCCTGGTCCTGCTCTCAGGGCTACATCTGTTATATTTCATCCCTTCACCTTCTCTAGTATCCTGAAAGGTGTTTCTTCCGTGGTAGCTTCTCTGGTTCCCCCAATTATTAGGAGCCCAGGGAATAGCACCCCAGTTCCGTTTAACTACTCCACATACCCTATAACTATTACACAAGAGTATTTACCTTGAAGATATAGCAAAAAAGAAACATAAAAATTCCACTCAGTACTTGGGAGTCATAATCCCTAGGCATACACCACCTCTGTTTCTGGAAAGTGAAATGAAGTTCACAGTTGAGCTTTGTTCCTATGTAACATTAATCCTACCAAGTTCAAGTCAAGCCTTGCTGGGATAGAGTTCCTAGAACATTGCTCCTCAGGGTTTCTCTGCTGACTAGGCTACAATACCCAGCCTGGTTTCCCTGCTTCCTATGTCTTGTCCAGTATTCGAGTTGGGGAGCTGACTCCTTCCACCTAGAATAAAGGCAAAAGTCAAAGCCTCAGAACCATTTCTAGGGGTTCCACGTCCTAAAGGTGAAGGAACAAGGAGGTAGGCCACAGACTCAGGTGGGAACATCGGAAAAGCCCCAACTGTGCTCAGTTTGGTAATTTTAAAAACCCAGAAAAGCTCTCACTGAATTGCCAATAAAGAAAGTCTTCTTCCCACCTCTTGGCAAACTAACGCAGAGTGCCCATGAGTGAGTTAACTTGATTATAACCCTAAAATGCACAATTCTATCAGAAGAATCTTCCCCAAGGGAGATGATGCCATTTTGGGATGGTCTCAGTGTGTGCCAAATCCCCATTGAATAGTATCTGCACATGGAATGCCAGTTCAGGAGCTTTTCAGGTTGTTTTCTGAGCCAAAATGCTCCAGAATAGTTTGACTCAGGATGTAACAAAAGACAAAAAGCAGTGTGTTGAATTTAGGGCATAAAGAAATGATATTTGAGACCACACCACAGCAATACCTGTCCCCCTGCAGCTTATGGATTTTAGATGGCAGGAAATAGGGAGTACTACATGGGAATTAGCTTTCAGGTGGTCCCTGGAGGATTGTAGAAATAGATGACAATGTTGATTGGTTGGTTGCTGTCCTTTGTTCTCAAAGAGAACCAAAATGACATCACCATGATAAAGTCAAGTTTCAATGTGTCCGATTGTGGCTGATCAGACCAATATGAGCTCAGAATGCTCTACTTAGGGTTGGCACAGATGTAGTGTAGAAGGGGATGTTCAGATGATGATGGCCAGGTGGAATGGAGTACTTGGTGATCTCTAGAGGTGCTCTCTGGAAGTCTTTAAGCAAAGGCTGGATAGCCCTCGTAGGGGTTGATTTCAAAGGAATTCCTGTTCAGGTATTCGTTGAATAAATTGATCTTAGAGCTCCCTTCCAACTCTGAGATCATATGATTACATGAATTCTATTTAAGAAACTTTTGTGAAAAATGTATGCTAGGGAAATCACTGTGCTAGTCTTTGGGGATAGAAAGCAAAAATGAAACTGTTGGCAAACTATTCAGAAACTCCTTCAAGGATTTTTGTTTTCCTATGAGATGACAAGATGCTATAAATAAATATAGGTAACAGACCTGCTCCTGTAGCTAACCACTGTTTATACTCTCTAGCTTAGTGGATGAACAGTATCTCTCCTATCTGCATTGTCAATTGGATTAAATTGATGAGTCCAGACACATATCTCTCATTCCTTTTCTTCCGTCATGGAACATAGCTTTTGTGAATTTTCGAATGAAATGTGAATATTTTTTCTTTTTATATCATCTATATTTCACAATGCATTCCTCTACTCCCCCCTCCTTCTAGAAAGCCAATCTTTATAAAATAAGAATTAAAAAAGGGAAAAAAAACTTCAACAAAACTAACCTCCTTATTGAAAAAAAATCTGATATTATATGCAGTATATCAGAGCCATTGTCCTTGTCCTCTGCAAAGAAGTGAGAGGGGAGGGGGGGAATAACACTTATAATCATGTTAGTCTTTGTTAGGGGCATTCTTTCCCTGAGTATATTTTCAGCTGTAGTCCTGAAATCCAGATTCTATTCTCAAATACCATCTACTGAATAAAATGAACAGGAAAAAACAGGTGAAACTTTTGTGACTTTTCCAAATTCACAAATCTAACAAGTTTGTGGTGACAGGGTGAATGAAGGAAAGTGTGGAAGCCAAGCTGCTCTTTAGTTCCAAGCCTAGACACAATGCCACAGGTGGTAATAGAACAGGGCATTGAGCAAGGTAAAGGAAGAGGGACGGATGATATCAAGGATGACATAGCAATATATTGCTTTTCTGTTCCAGCTTTCCCTTGCAACTGTGGTTGGCAGCCTCTATGACATGCTTTAGCCATCCTCCTAAACCCTCAAACGCCCTTGCAATTACCTCAAGCAATACAACTTTGACTTGGCCAATAAGCCACTGGTTAAATGGGCAGAAATCTTGAAATGAGTTTGTTCATTTCTTGTGCAATTGTTCACTTCTTTCTTTTTACACATCCAGGCATGCAACCTGAGTTCACCCAGGCTGGAGAGTAAACGATTCAGAGTCATAGACTTGAGAAGGACCATAGAGATAAATCCTCTAGTTCGGTTCCCACATTTGAATTATTTTGGTACTTGGGGGCAGCCCTGACATAATGCATATATTTCTTCCTCTGATGTGGATCTCTTCTACGTACATTCATTCACTCAATTAAAAAAGCAAAGAAGAAGAATTCTTCTATCTGCTTCAGAGGTTTATTGAGAGATAGCACTTAGTAAGTCTCAAAATACTATAGAAATGTTTAGTGGTGTTATTATCCTGACATTTAACTCTAAACAATTTGGCAACATGGGTTGATCTAGAACTTAGTTCTGCCCACTTCTGGGGGCAAGGTCAGGCTTAGAAGTTCCCCAAAGCAGTTTGGAGATCATAGGAAGAGTTCTGTTGCAAATATTTATCGGTCGTCACTAGGCATGAGCACAATGCCAAATGGTAGGCAATTGTAATGCAAAGAGTCAGAAGATGAGAGCTGAGGTCTTAGCTCTGGCATTTACTGGATGTTTGACTTTGGGCAAGTCCCCTGCTCATTCTGAGGCTCAGGTGCCTCATATGTATAATGGAATAATACTGTCTTTTGCTAAGTACCTTCCAGGATTTTTCTGACAATTAAATGTGATAATACAAGTTAAGAGATTAGTAAACTTTACAGTGCTATAAAAAGGTATTATTTCTGAAGATAAGGCAAACAGGGCAAGTGTTCACATGATGGTCAGAAGAAGCAATACAAGGACATTGTCAAGGTCTCTCTTAAGATCTTTGGAATGGATTGTGTGACAGGGGAGTTGCTGGCACAGGACTGCTGTTCTCCATACTTCCCCTATTCCCCCAGCACTGCCTTTTGGTTTACTCCAGGACTCCAAGAGGAAATTGAAAGCGGGGACTCCCAGCCCTGGGGATAAGAGGTGACCAATGAGAAAAGAACTGGGGAAACCACAAACCTGAGGGAACTGTTAGAAGCCAACGGCTGGAGGTTTCCACTGCCCTTGTATAAGGCTGGGGAGGAGTCAGTGAACAAAGGATAGCTCCTTTCTGCCCACAGCATTAAGGACCAAGAGGATGAGGGGCTCAGCCATGCAGGTACCCCTATTGGTGCTGGGGCTGCTCAGCCTGATGACTCCACTTGCCTGTGCCCAAGATGAGAGGTACCAGGATGTGGTGAATAGATTCATTCAGCAATACAACAAGAACTCAGGATCACAAAACCTCTTTCGCCTCTCAAGTCTGAATCTGCAGCCTGGGGAAGTGAGTAGCATTGGGATGATGGTAGAGGGCTCTACCTCCCAAGATTCCTTACTATGACCCCTTCACTCCAGAAAACCTTGATCTCCCTACAGGGAGACATTGTAATTTGGTGGAAAGACACAC
This sequence comes from Bettongia penicillata ogilbyi, assembly GCA_023548195.1. Lineage (NCBI taxonomy): Eukaryota > Metazoa > Chordata > Mammalia > Diprotodontia > Potoroidae > Bettongia > Bettongia penicillata. The sequence continues at coordinate 13,552,239 of JAJHZJ010000120.1, forward strand.
AGCTAGGTGGCAGAGTGGATAGAATACTGACCCTGAAAGTCAGGGAGATCCAAGTTCAAATGCACTCTCAGATACTCACTAACTGTGTGAACCGGCAAGTCATCTTACCTCTGTTTGCCTCAGTTTCATCAACTGTGAAGTAGGGAGAATAACAGCATCTACCTACTAGATCGGTTGTAAGGACAAAATGGAATAATATTTGGAAAGCACTTAGTACATTGCCTGGCATGTAGCAGCAATATATAAAAATTCCCTATTATTGCTGTTATTGGAGTCAGAAGACCTGAGCTCTCATTCCAGATCTGACACATTTTTCTGACTCTAAGCAAGGCTTCCTCCCTCCCTGAGTTTCAGTTTTCTCATCTGTAAAGTGGGGATAATAATCCCTGCCTGGTCTATCTCATAGTGTCCTTGTGAGGACTCCCCTCCCTTGAAATCCCTTCCCCTTCCCCATGACTTTCCAATCCTTCTCCCACCTCAGAGCAGAGCTCAAGCTCCCCATCAGAGATGCCAGGTCAGAGGGATCTCTTTTACTCTCCACATACCCTGCAGCACTGCACGGGGTCATAGGCTGTCAAGTTGGAAGGAACCTTAGATGTCACTTCAAATTCCAGAGTAGGAAATGGTGGTCCAGAGAAATGAAGGGTAAACAGCAGTGAGTAACAGAACTGGACATGAGTGAATGAACAAATGAATGAAAAGGCATTTCTGGATCCAGTGCCTTCCCTCTCTTAATGATTTCCTATGCATCCTGCACACAGCTTGCTTTGTGTATATTCCCTTGCTTGCTGTCTCTCTCTCATTAGATTATAAGCTCCTTGAGGGCAGGGGCAGTCTTTTGCTTCTTTTTGCTTCTACTAAACAGGGTGCTTAATAAATGCTTAGTGACTGATTGAATGCCTTGCTATGTTCCAGGAACAATGCTAAGTACTCAGAATACACACAAATTCCAGGTCTTCAGACTCCACATAGAGGACTCTTATCCCTACTGGAACCCTGTACAGGTTTAAACTTGTATTATTTTTTTTTCCCTTTTGAGGGTTTTAGTCTCCCTGTCAGCCTGAGGTGCTCCCTGAGGACCTAGAATGTGGAAACTGAGCACAGGGGATGCCCCCAGGTCACTCAGTAGACTCTGTTTGGAGGAATGACTGTTCTGGATGCCCCTGTTCTGACACTGCTGCCAGTGTGACCTTGGGCAAGTCACCTAACTTTCCTAGCTCTTAGTTTCCTCATCCAGACATCCATGGGATCAGACTTGATGGGGTCCAAGGCCCTTCCAGCACTAACCAGCTTGCCTCTGGCCCCAGAGGGGCTCAGAAGGGGCCTAGCTCTAAAAGGCTGTCCTGCCTTCCTCCCCAGAACAATGATCCTGCTGCTCCACGACCTCTGACCTTCACCATCAGAGAGACTGTGTGCTCCAAAACTGAAAATTACAATCCAGATGGATGTGACTTCAAGGAAAATGGGGTGAGAGTGTCCTGGGCTGGGAAGGGAGTCTGACTGAAGGAGGCTCTTTCTGGGGATATACACCCCTTGGGGCAGGGAGGGTGCTGAGCTCTGCTTTTCTGCTGCCCTGAGGAAAGTGATTTGTCCAGATGAGAAGCAGAAAACCCCTCCCAGGGAGCTGGCTGGGGGGCAAAGCTTAAGCTTGGTGTCAGTCCTGGTATGTCAGGGGCAGACATTACAGACTGGCAGTCTTGAACTCTCTCTGCCACCCTTCACAGCTGGTGAAAGAATGCATTGGAGTCGTTAAACTGGATTCTCCCAATCCCTCTGAGAGTATTTCTTGTGATGGGGTAAGTGATGAATCCTCCTTGGGGGTCTGGAAAAAGAGCCCAAACCTCCATTCCCACTAGGGGTCCCCATCTCTCTTGGAGGCTGCTGGGATTCCTCTGTAGTTAGAGTGTCTCAGGAACTACTTTGACTCTTCTTCCCTCTTTCCAACCTAGCCTCACCCTAGCCTCCCTTTTCTTCTTCCAGGTTCCAGGAGGGGATCTAGATACAGAGGCAGGAGCATTTTTCTCCCCCCATTCTCTGCCCCAAGCCCAGATATGGAGCTAGAGAGGTATCTTACTTCAGAGTCCTAGGGAAAGTGGCCAGTGAGACAGGATGGTGCCCTAGAAATTATCTAGTCCAACTCCTCTCCCCCAGTTTACAGAGAAGGAAACTGAGGGTCAGAGATGTAAAGTGATTTTACCCACAGAGCTAATGAATGTTGGAGCTGAAACAGATCTTCTGACTCAGTCCAACTAATCTGTTAACTCCAAGAGCTCAGTGATGAAATGGAGTAGGGAAACTAGGGTGGGCTGGGCTGAGGGTACAGGCAGTGACCCTGCCACCCACTCTGATGCGGGGGCTGTGAGGTCAGGGTGGTCATGCCAGAGCTCTTCTTAATGTGACCTGGTCCCAGGGTGTTCCTGGAGGGTAGAATCATTGAAGGGGTGGGTAAGGATTTCTTGTTCTCCTCTACATCTGCTGGGCACAGCAACAGGAGGAGGGTGTCCTGGGGAGACTTTCAGTATTTTTTCAAAATGAACATGAAGAAGGCCCTGAGGATTTAGCTTTCTGTGCTAGGGGAGCCCTGCTGTTAGAGTAGAAGGCTGCAGATTTGGGTTCGAGGCCCAGGTCTGTACCCTGCCAGCTGTGTCAGGATCTGTCTCCTGTTTCCTCCTTTCCCATGGGGAGGTTGCACCAGATGACTGTGGAGGGTCCTCCAAGCTCTGAGTCTCATGAAGCTCTAAGTTACCCTATGCCTCTGGGGTGGGGAGCTGGGGGGGCAGGTTTTTCTTTCCACTTCAGCCGGCCCCCCAGTGGCCCTGCACTAAGAGACTCTGTTTGTCTTCCCTCAGCAGCCTGAAAAGAAGAGATTCGGATTTTTAAATTTTATTCGGACCCTATTGAGGAGAGTGGGTGAAAAAGTTAAGACCAGATTTATTACTGCTATTGAGAAGTTAATTGACACTTTTCTTCCATAGGAAGTGAGATTCCTATGTGAGTGAGCCTCGGTTTGTGTTTTTAGGCCTTGGTCTCTTCAAATTAATAAACTCTGGTTTTACTCTCATGTTTTTGTCTCCATGTTTTCTCAGACTTCCTCTTCCATTCAGTTTATTTCTGGCTGAATATTTAAGTACTTACTATATATTCTTAGACAATACACAAAGAAAGATGAAAAAAATTACCCACAGTCTCTCCTCTGAAAGATTTCATAATCTAGGAGAGGAACAGAAATGGGAGCATGCGATGTGACATGTGGCAGTGGCTTGAGACCAGGCCACATCTAGACAAAGTAGTCTAAGCAATATGAGAGAGAGATCACTGTATGGTTAGGCCTAGGGTGGGATGGGGGTGGGAAGAGGGGGCAATAGACCTGGGAAGGCTTCATGAAAGAAGTGAGGTCTGAACTGGGCCTTGGAGGAAGAGAAGGCTTTGAGTGGGCAGAGATGAGGAGGGATCCATTCCTGGCACAGGGAATTCTCTTTACATATGTCAAGATAAGACTACGGAAAAGCAAGAAATCTAGTTTGCCAGCAAAATACGTAGAGCATTAAGGGATATAGTTTGTAAACTGGTGTAGGTAGGCTGGGTCCAAGAGGGTTTTAATATGAGATTTTCCCTGGGAGTCAATAAAAATTCCCTGAATGTTTTTTGTTTGTCTGTATGTCTGTTTTAAGCAGGGAAGTGACAAGATCATATGTCTTCGTTAGGAAGCTGAGTGGACAATGCAGTGGTGGAACAGGTTAGGATTAGGCACAGGGGGATCAGTCAGCAGGTTATTGCAGTAGGTGAAAAGTGATGAGGGCTTGCTCTGGGCTGGTGGTTAAAGCAATGGAAAACAGGAGTTGGATGGGAAAGGTGGAGTGGACAGGACAGGAGGGAGAATTGACCAGATCTGGCATCTGAAAGCAGAGTGAAAGTTGTCTGCATTATCTTGGGAATGAGCTGCCTACTTAGACCCAGGTAAGATCAAAGAACCCCATCTGCTGTTTCTTGGGAGCAAGTCATCCGTGGCATCAGTGGGGAGAGGAGAAAGGAAGACTTATCCCTTTGAACAACTATGAATTTTACTAGCAAGAAGTGAAATCAGATCCCGATCTCTTATCCCTGTTCACCCAAACCAATGTCAGGCTTTACATACATTCTCATTTGATCTTTACTACAACCTGTGGAGGCAGATAGCCCAGACAATATAATGGATTGTATACATGAAGCCCTGAGGCTCAGAATCTGCAAGGCACTTGCCCAAAGTCACACTTCTAGTAAATACCTGAGCCAAGACTTCAGCACTCATCTTCTGACTCCAAGACCAACCCTCATTGCATTATACTTGTCTACCTTTTGGTGTTGTCCACATGCCTCTGTGGCCAGAGATAAAAATTTCTAATAGAATTCTTAAGTGTGAAGCCCTAGAATGCTTTGGGGAACTTCTAAGCCTGATTTTGACACATTAGAGGGCAGAACTAGGTTCTAGGGCACCAGATCATACCTTTTTCTCCTCCCAAAATTCCCCAGTAACTACTTCTCTGTCTGAAAGAAAATGACCTGTTAGTCTCTAACCCTCTGAAGTAATGTCAGCGTAAAGGCTGAGGGGGACCCTGAAAGATGTCAAAGGGAAGAAAAGAAGAGAGAGAAAGCATCAAGAGGCCAAGAGCATGACAGAGGGGGAGCCTAAGGTCCTTCCAAGCCTTATTTTCCCATCCTTTTCTTACTGTTTTCCAATTCTCTGGACAAATCAGACTATTTACCATTCTCCCATTCCAACCTTTGCTCTCTACCCTCTGTATATTTGATAGGCCATGACTTGTGCCTGCATAGAACTTCCATTTCCATCTATTGACATCCTTCCTTTTCTTCAAGATCCAGGGGGCTTGTCTCAATGAAGTCTCCTCTGATCCTTTCAGCCAGAACTCATCTCTCCCTCCTCAAATCGTAGCATGTTCTATTTGGCTTCCCCTTGTGTATTCTAACTGTGTAAAAATATAGTTTCTGTAACTCTTTGATCAAAGATCATTTATATAAGACCTTCCTCATAGGTAGAGATTGATTACTTCATGCTATGCCTGTGAGATGTGTAGAGTAGGCAAGAGTTTGAGAGAAGGGAAATTCTGGTCTTCCGGCTTCCATAATCTAGAGAGAAAAACACCAAACAAGCAAACATGGTTGCATACTCTCTCCAAGGAGAGGTCCCTTTAGGAACAGATAAAAACCAGAATCTCTTTTCTCTGGAGCTCTCCATGACCTCTGCCCCTCACCCAGGCGTAGAGCATTGTAGTCAATCAATCTCCACTAATGGGGCAATCTTAAGCAAATGGAGTTGTTTGTCTATAAATACAACTGCTCTTAGTTTATATAACTGCTAAAACATTCTACCTTTGAGCATGTCTAACCAGGTCACTCCTTTGCTCAAAAGCCTTCAGTGCTTCCTTGATGGTTAGAATACAATGCAGACCCCCTCAGCTATATTTTAGAAACTTCATATTATGGCTCTAGTATGTACATATTTTGTCTCCATCTGAGACTAGACTCTGTTTTAGTTTGTATATGATAAAGCACTAGGGGTCTGGGTATATTGCCAAAAATTTGCTTTCTTCAAAAATCAGTACAAAGACACATGGTAGGTAGAGGTAGAGGTGGCCATGGCTGTGGCCTGAACAAAGCTGAATGTTCTATCAGGTCTGAGAGGGCCAGTAGAAGCAATTGGGGCTGCCCTCTCCTATCAGCTTCTGAGAATTGGTGAATTTTTACTGCAAGCATTTATATCTCATATGTTGGTAATGCTGTCTAGATTTAAGAAAGTGGTAGAGAAAATGTTAATGCAGATTAAATTTAAACATGGACTGTGCCTGTATTTGGAGAGCTGGTTGTTAAAAATCTACTAGCCCACCTCAGGTAGTTCCAATGTGCTTCTCAGAAAGATTCCTCTTCTTCATATGGATATTTACCCAGAGGCCTGTCTATGCTTCCCCAGTTTGAGGAAAGCAAGGGACCCACAGAGAAAAGTCTTCAACAGTTCTTGCTGAAATTGCAGGTTTTAGGAGAGGAGCCAAGATGGCGGAGAAGAAAGACTCATGTATGCTAGCTCTGAACGCACAACCCATAAATTTCCTGTAAAAAGAACTCCCCACAAATTCTGGAGCAGTGGAAGCCATGCAGCAATGCAGTGGAGGAGATTTCCGTTCCAGAGAGCCCTGAAAAACCACCACCAAAGGTCCATTGCGCACTGGACAGAAGAGTCCAGCCCTTCCCGGGCGGCCCCGAGAGGAGCAAATCCGAGCAGGCTTCAGGGACGGAACCTCCGGCAGCAGCCGCGAAGGTCCCTCCACCCACAGGAGCTACAGATCAGTGAGAGAGACTTCTGGGCTGGCCAAGAGGGAAGCAGGGTGTCTCCATAACTCAGGCTCCCTCGGGAGGCAGCAGCAGAGGCAGTGGCAGCCCGGGACTCCCAGAGCAAGCAGGAGCTCCTCTCCATTACTGAAGATCTCCGCATAAACCCCCTGAGGGAACTGAGCCTGGGAGGCAGCCCTGCCCCGACTCAAGCACCAGAACTTAAGCTCACATTGAACAGCAGCCCCGCCTGCCACTGAAAGCCCTGAGGCTGGGGAGCAGCATTTGAATCTCAGACCCCAAGCACTAGCTGGGCAGATCTAGGCGAGGGTGGAGAGGAATCTCAGAAGTCAAGTAACTGGCTGGGAAAATGCCCAGAAAAGGGAAGAAAAATAAGACCATAGAAAGCTACTTTCTTGGTGAACAGATGTTTCTTCCTCCTTTCCTTTCTGATGAGGAAACACAATGCTTACCATCAGGGAAAGACATAGAAGCCAAGGCCTCTGTACCCCAAACATTTGAAATAGATATCCAATGGGCTCAGGCTATGGAAGAGCTCAAAAAGGATTTTGAAAATCAAGTTAGACAGGTGGAGGAAAAACTGGGAAGAGAAATGAGAGAGATGCAAAAAAAGCATGCAAAACGGGTCAATACCTTGGTAAAGGAGACCCAAAAAAATGCTGAAGAAAATAACACCTTGAAAAATGGGCTCACTCAATTGGCAAAAGAGGTTCAAAAAGCCAATGAGGAGAAGAATGCTTTCAAAAGCAGAATTAGCCAAATGGAAAAAGAGGTTCAAAAGCTCACTGAAGAGAATAGTTCTCTCAAAATTAGAATGGAAGAGATGGAGGCTAATGACTTTCTGAGAAACCAAGAAATCACAAAACCAAAAAATGAAAAAATGGAAGATAATGTGAAATAACTCATTGGAAAAACAACTGACCTGGAAAAGAGATCGAGGAGAGACAATTTAAAAGTTATGGGACTACCTGAAAACCATGATCAAAAAAGAGCCTAGATATCATCTTTCATGAAATTATCAAGGAAAACTGCCCTGATATTCTAGAACCAGAGGGCAAAATAAGTATTGAAGGAATCCATCGATCACCGCCTGAAAGAGATCCAAAAAAGAGAAACTCCTAGGAACATTGTGGCCAAATTCCAGAATTCCCAGGTCAAGGAGAAAATATTGCAAGTAGCTTGAAAGAAACAATTCCAGTATTGTGGAAATACAATCAGGATAGCACAAGATCTAGCAGTTTCTATAATAAGGGATCGAAGGGCGTGGAATAGGATATTCCAGAAGTCAAAGGAACTAGGACTGAAACCAAGGATCACCTACCCAGCAAAACTGAGTAGAATACTTCAGGGGAAAATATGGTCTTTCAAGGAAACAGAGGACTTTCAAGCATTCTTGATGAAAATACCAGAGCTGAAAAGAAAATTTGATTTTCAAACACAAGAATGAGAAGAAGCATGAAAAAGTAAACAGCAAAGAGAAGTCATAAGGGACTTACCAAAGGTGAACTGTTTACATTCCTCCATGAAAAGACAATATTTGTACCTCTTAAAACTTTTCAGTATCTGGGTAGTTGGTGGGACCACACACACACATACACACATGCACGCACACACAGAGACAGAGAGCACAGAGTGAATTGAATAGGATGGGACCATATCTTAGAAGAAATTAAGGTAAATGGTGAGAGAGAAATGTAGTGGGAGGAGAGAGGGTGAAATGGAATGGGGTAAATTATCTCTCATTCAAGAGGCAAGCAGGAGACTTTTTAGTGGAGGGAAAAAGAGGAGAGCTGAGAAAAAAAAACATGAAGTTTACCCTCATCACATTTGACTAAAGGAAGGAATAAAATGCACACTCATTTTGGTATGAAAACCTATCTTACAATACAGGAAAGTGGGGACAAGAAAGTGGGGGAGAAGGAGATAAGCAGGGTGGGGGGGATGATGGAAGGGAGGGCAATGGGAGGAGGGAGCAATTTGAAGTCAACACTCGGGGAGGGACAGGATCAAAAGACAGAAGAGAAACAATGGGGGGGCAGAATAGGATGGAGGGATATACAGTTAGTCTTACACAACATGACTGTTATCGAAGTCATTTGCAAAACTACACAGATGTGGCCTATATTGAATTGCCTGCCTTCCCGAAGGGAATGGGTGGGGAGGGAGGGATGGGGAGAATTTGGAACTCAAAGTTTTAGGAACAACTGTTGAGTATTGTTGTTGCTACTAGGAAATAAGAAATACAGTTAATGGGGAATAGAAAGTCATCTGGTCCTACAGGACAAAAGAGAAGATGGGGACAAGAGAAGGGAGAAAGGATAGAAGAGAGGGCAGATTGGTGATAGGGGAAATTAGAATGCTTGGTGTATTGGGGTGGGGGGAGGGGAGAAAAGGGGAGGAAATTTGGAACCCAAAATTTTGTGAAAATGAATGTAAAAAGTTAAATAAATAAATTAAAAAAAAAGAAATTGCAGGTTTTAAACTCAATTCAGTTCATCTTTTGACTCCTAGATAGCTAGGGTCACTAATTGCTTCAAATAGAACGAGGTCCCAGAACTGACACTCCTAAATGTGATAAAAAATGACAATTCTATGACATTATAATTCCCCCTAAGACCCTGGTTTTATGGAGGCAGGTACTGGCCAGGAAGGCCTCTTCTAACCCCTCGTCTTGGGGGTGCTTATAAGCCTTTTCCCAAAGTTTTATGGCCAACCATCTTTCCTTTCTCTGTCCTTTCCTTTCTCAGATCCTTTCCTGAAATAGGTGCTTTGGAATTCCTGGGCTAAAGGGCAGTTCTAAGGTTCATTGCAACACATTGCATTGATAGCAGAATGAAAAATTAGGAGGTATATGCAGAATGAGACATACTTTTTTAATATAGACAATACAAAAATACTTTGCTTGACTGTCCATATTGTTTTCCCAAGGCTGTTGTCTTTCTATTTCAATGGGAAGAGGGAAATGGGTGGGAGAAAAAAATACTTATTAATTGAAAAGAAGTAAACCAAAATGAAAGTTATATGTGTGTATGTAAGCACATATATGTATGTATATATGTGTATATTATCTATGTGTGTATGTATATGCATGAAAACAATACCAGGTTGTAAGCAAATACTACCATGGACCTACCCATACTACTGGTGCTCCGACTAGGGAGTATCCCCCTTACCCTTCTGCCTTCTGCACTGGATATCCAGATATGTGGGACAACTAGGTTGCATATTAGATAGAGTATCCAGCCTGAAGTCAAAAAGACTCATTTTCCTGAATTTAAATCTGGCCTCAGATACTTACTAGCTGTGTGACCCTAGGCAAGTCACTTGACCCTGTTTGCCTCAGTTTTCTCATCTGTAAAATGAGCCAGAGAAGGAAATGACAAACCAGTCCAGTGTCTTTGCCAAGAAATCCCCAAATGGGGTCACCAAGAGAGAAGAACAGCAATTTCAAACATCCACATGTGGACCAGCCCATCAAGGCACGGGAGGCTCTCATCATTCTGACTACCTGCATTCTGAACTTTAAGGCCTTTGCACCAGAGTTTGTTGGCTACCACAATTTCTCAGGCTTAAATTAAAATCTGTTTTGTTTTAAGAAAAATGGAACACTCAGAGCCTCGGTCTTCCAGCAAGAAATCTCTTTACTGTGGTAGAATATGGTTTTTAAGGAGCAGGATAAGCTGTCCAAGTCAGGGCAGCACCAAATGCTCTTTGGAGAGGACCCCCCTCTAGATGGTCACTCACCTAAAGGCCCACCCCTGTGCCCCAGATCATTCATTCACCAAGAGGAAATGTTGCTCCACAGCTCCACAGCTGCTTTGGGTTAATTCCAGCCTACCCCACCTTCTTAAGCTTATTTAATATCATTCCCTTTACATACAATATATTCAGCCAGCAATTACTTGTTACCCAGTCTTGTCCTGTCCAAACCACCCTTCCTGTAAACCTAGAATTTACCTTTTCTACTTCTTTGCCAGTTGAATAAACCCTTCTCTTTCTTCCAATCTGAATTCAAGTGCTGTACTCTCTATAGTTCTTCTGAGCTGGTTATAGGTAAACAAAGGAGGATAAACAATCTTGTTCTTGGCATATATGCACTCAGGGAAGGAATTTAGTATAGGTAGTTAATAGTAAAAGACTTTTCATTGACATGGGAATTATACCTGAGTCAGCTGTCTAGGTACAGTCAGACCATGGACTCATCAAAGTTAAGATCAGACTCTGTTAAGAAAAACAAAAAATAATAATGAGAAAAAGATATGGCATGTAATTGCAACAACTGAATCTTAAATATTTAAACAAGTAAAGAAGTGTCTTCTCTGGGCACACCCAGATGTCCTCATATGGAGGCAGTCTTCATACCCTACCTCATGGGTGGGGGTAGCCCCCTTTTATTGCCTGTGTAGCATCTTTAAAACTGGTAAGAATGAGACATTTGTTTTTCTTATTTACCTTTTCCTGGGCTCTCTTTCCAGAGGATTACACTTCACCCACAGTACCAGACCACGAATGGAACCATTGAAAGAGGAAGCACTGGTGGATAGAGCATCAGCCCTGGATCACAAGGACCTGAGTTCAGATCTGACCTCAGAAACTTGAAACTTATTAGCTACATGACCCCAGGCAAGTCACTTAACCCTGAAAACCTAACCAAAAAAAAAATAACTGCCTTCCCCTGTTTCTCTTTTTTACCTTAGCTGGGAGAAGTGAGCCTGGTGCTGTGTGTTTTGATTCTGTGTCGTTTGTCCTTGGTTTTCAAGTATAGGAAGAAACCACACTGAACCTAGAAGTTCAAGCCATAGTAACCTTGGATCTTCAGCCTGGATTGCAGTTGGGATGTTGCAGATAACTAGCCTAGAAGGGAATTCTTGAGAAGTCAGGGTGCCTGGGACTTGAGCCCAAGAAGTGTTTTGGACTTGCAGTTTAGGATTGTGCTCTATAGGAACTGAGCTAAGCTATGAACCAAAATCTTGTTCCTTCCTCAGAGACTGAGGTTGTAGAGAGGGAGAGGAAGGTTATACCTACCATATGTTGGGGGGCAGTACGTTTATGTTTTTGTAATTACATTGTTTAAATATTCCTTTGTAAAAGCTAATATGTTAATGGCTAAATTATACCAGAGCACAAGAATCCCCTCTACCATTTAAGGGAACATCATTAGTGGGGGCTCATTTGCAAAGAGCCTAGACAGTCCCATCACCCTAAAGGGTACCAGAGAACTTTGGAAGAGGGTTGAAATATAACCTTCCTGGTCTTTAGGCAGTGGGGAGTGAGGGTAGCAGTATTGTACAAGTAACTAAAAAGAAGAAATGATAACAGAAATGACTGACAGTCATTACAATATCAACCAAAAACCTGAGTGACATTAATTAATTGCCATAAAATGGAGACCAAAAGAGGTCAGGAAGCATCTTAATGAGCACATATCTAACATACCTTCTGAAAGATCATAACTGAAAAAAAAGATTAAACATGATAAATAACTGCCAAATGCAATGCCAAACTCAAATATAAATTTATTCATAAAATCTTATAAAGGATAATAGATTATAAGGAACCATGTCTTTTCAGAGCAGAGAGAAGCAGGTGACAAAACCAGTTTAAAGATAGTTTAGCTAGAAACTCAAGCAAAGTTCTTCCAAGAGTATTCAAAGATGAAAATGTAAGGACTAAAAAAAGAAAAAAATGGGAAAAGATTTGCAAAAGCCACTTTAAGAAACTTTTTTCTGTCAAGGACAATGAACCCTCATCTCCCGCCACCCACCCACCCACACACACAGTTGCTGACTTGACTATTCTATCATATATTCTTTTGGAGGATATAGAAATGGTGCTAAAGAGAACAAAGATAGGGAAAGCAGCTAGATTGAACCAAGTAGACACACACACACACACACACACACACACACACACACAAAAGGGACCACATCTTTACCATCTCACAATTAACTAAAAAATGTAGAGAATGTATAAGACAGATAAACACAGCACATAGGAGGGCTGCTGCTAGCACAGGCTCACTCTTGATTTGGTGAGACAGGGAAGACACTTAGAAGGGGTTAATAATCTTACTTTATTCTGGCCTAGTTTTCTCAGAAGAGGTTGCTGATAATGAGAGCACAATGCTCTTACAGCATTCCCTAATCACCCTTGTGGCAGGGGCCAGTGAAAAGAGGGGACAACTACTCCTGCTTTTGATGGGGTCAATCAAGACAATCACAACTTATGCTTGCCCTAAATCCCCTCAAGACTCAATAGTGTCCAACACAGATTCCCCCGCAAGGCATGCACAGCATTCCAGCTTGTGCATCCAATCCCAAGGGTTCCCCATTCACTGTCTAGTAACCACCTGTTTTATAGGTCAACAGACAAAGAAAGCATATCGCCAGCAATAGCTTCACAAGTTTACACCACCTCATCCCTGCATCTCACTGTGCAGCCTCAGTGAATGTTTATATTATTTGCCATTATATAACTGCAAAAGTGTGGTGGAGATGTTTTGAATCATAACTGTGGGAATTCATATCTAGTACCCGGGAACAAGAGATTGCTATGCCTATGGATCCTGGAAACTGAACTCTGAGAAATAATAACAAAAATTCACTTTACACACACTAAAATCCACCTTAATTACACTAAAATTGACCTTACATACAGGATGTAATTTCTCATTGTGCTTATTGTTTGTTAAATACCCCCAAAATTTTTAATTAAAACTAAACATTACCTTTTAAGCTCTTCGCAGCAATGTGTCTCCCTTTCATACAATTAAGATAATTCAGGATTCCTTGAAAGATTTGACAACAGAAGTAACGCTGATCAATCAGGTAAGAAATAAAGCAGGGGGATGTATGCTCTACAAAGGTATTTGCCACTGTGAGGCAAGAGCTCTAGCTCAAGAATCCAGTTTGAGAAGGATCTCTGTGGATGGCAAGGTTTGTCATCAGACGTTCTATTGAATACAATAAACCATACAACATTATAGATCTTCCTGGATACTTAAAGGAGGTTGGCCTGTGTTTCCACTCAGGAAAGAGCAAGTGGCTGAAGAAAGTCCATTGCCCAGATTTCAATACGCATCCAACACCTATGGAGCTTAACCAAAAGCATGTATATCTCCTCCACGCAGTAGGGATGGACAGCAAATGAGGTTCAGAGATGGAGGAGAAAAGAAGGCTATATTTTAGAAATGGTAACACTTTCTGGAAATGATAAAATTCTTTTCCTAACCCCAAGGCCCATCTTCACCATTCTTGCAATATGATGGCAAAATGTAGAATTCCACTGCTTCCAAAGAACCAAAGGTGATCACCCAGAGATCAATGGAGAAGCACATGGTGGTCATGAGGAAACAATGCCATATACCCAAATGAGGAATTCCAAAGAAGAACAGGGACAAAAGATGCCAAGAAGAAATAGACAGCCAGAAGTTTCTACTGGTATGTTTGCAATGTCAGAAAAGACTGAAGAAGTCTTACTACACATTGGATATATCCCTTCCTGACAAAATTTTGGGATTACATGCATAGGATGGGCAGATATTGAGGGGTCACAATCTGCATTGTTGGGGGGAATTCTCAAAGTAATGAGATTCTAGATTTATTTTAAGTATTTTAGTTTACTTCACCTGGCCTTTGGTTCTTGCTTTAATTTGATCAGCATGTCAGTCAAAGAAGATCTTGGGTTCAAGGTGGACTTCCTTCCCCTTACCTCCATAGCCAGCCTCCATCTAGTTCCTGATAGGGTATTTAGGGTATTTGGCTCAGGGGGTGGAGTATCTGAAAAAATGTTGGGGACAGAGACTTACCAACAGGGAAGCAATGAGATCATTGATGAAAATCTAGCAGTTATGTAGGATTGAAGGTGCTTCTGAACCTCCTTCTTAGTTGGCCTCCACACTCATATAGGTAGCACCCCTTATTTCTATTTCTTCCCATCAGACATGGCTTTCCTTCAAATCCAGTCCTTATCTAAGTTCTTTAGTAGAGGCATTTCATTAAACCTTTGTGGATGGAACCAAAAGATCAAAGGTGCTTAGAAAAACTGGCCTCACAAAGGAACGACTCCAGCTTTCTTCTCTTCTCCCAACTTTAGGCTCAGACTGTGGCTGGGCTTATCGGTTCATGTTCACATGATCACGTGATCCCTCCCTGCTTTTTTGGAAATCATAGAGTATAAATCATTAATTTATCTTTTGTTCACCACCAGCCACCCCATAGTAGTTCCAAAGATGAGAGAGAGAATCTTTATCTCTCTGGTGAATGTATAGTGCAGTGTATCTCCCATTTCTCCCTCCTGTATGCTTTGCCATTCATTGACATAGTGTAAACATCACCATGATAAACCCAGGAAATTGTTAGTTATTCTTCCACATCGCAAATTTCCCCATTGTGGTTTCCATGTATCTCGGGTTGGCATAAGAAATTAAAAGGGAATTTTAGGGGAGTTTTGAGGAAGCCACAGGCAACACATAAGGCCAGTAGATGACACAGAAAATGTTTAGAAACTCAGAAATGCATAAAATAGATGGATATTCTTGTATAATATCAACCCAAATTTTCCAATAAGGTACTGTAATCACTCCATAAAAGAAAAAGAAAAAACCAGACTAGTATGAAAGGAGGCCCCAAATTTTTACTCAGATTTTCAATATTGCAGGGACCCATAATGTGGAAGGGATAACTATATTTTCTCTTTGAAGGACAGACTGGTGAAAAATTCTTCTTTGGGGGACCCATTGTGGGAAGCTATAATACTCTCATGGATAATATTCCCATCTACCTAATCAGGAATCTTTTGAGTCTTGACTAGTGTGTGACAATGAATTAATACATCAGTGCCATGGAATCCATGAAGCTTTTCATAAGCTCCTCCCTATCCTGAAGCACTTTATATTCATCTCTCCTTGGCCCCTAATATATACTAACTTTATTAGACTTGTTGGTGTATATTCAATTCAATTTAATTCCACAGACATTTATTAAATGACCTACCTTATTCAAGGTGCTAGGAGATGTGGAAGGGAACCAGGACAAAGATTACTACTGAGGGACAAAACACATACCCAGATGGGGAAATACAAGACATATATAAAATAATATATTTCAATAAGGAGAGATTGCAGCTCTTCTCGCAAGATGGTGGAGTAGGAAGATACACATACACTAGCTCTAATCCCACATCCATAAAATACCTGTAAAGAAGAACTCTCAACAAATTCTAGAGCAGCAAAAGCCATAGGACAATGAAGTGGAGGAGATTTCTAGCCCAGAGTGACCTGAGAGACCAACAGGTCTGTCGCACCAGAAACTCCAAATTTCAGAGTTCCCAGATCAAGGAGAAAATACTGCAAGCAACTAGAAAGAAACAATTTGAGTATTGTGGAAATACAATCAGGATAACACAGGATCTGGCAGCTTCAACATTAAAGGATTGAAGGGCTTGGAATGGGATATTCCAGAGGTCAAAGGAACTGGGATTGAAAGCAAGAATTACCTACCCAGCAAATCTGAGTATAATACTTCAATGGAATAAGTGGTCATTCAGTGATACAGAGGACTTTCAATCATTCATGTTGAGGAAAAGACAAGATCTATATGAAAATTTGACTTTGCAATAGAAGAATCAAGAGAAGCATGAAAAGGTAAACAGGAAAGAAAAATCATAAAAGACTTTATAAAGCTGAACTGTTTACATTACTACATGGAAAGAAAATATTTATAACTCTTGAATCTTTTCTCAGCATTTGGGTAGATGGAGAGATTGTACATACCCCCCCACACACACACATACATACACATATATAGGCAGAGAGTCCAGGGTGTATTGAATCAGAAGAGATGATATCCACACATACACACACACACACACACACACACACACACACACACACACACACATAAAATAAAATAAAAATTAAAGAGTGAGGGAGGAAAATACCAGGAGGAGAAAGGGAGAAATGGAATGGGGCAGGCTATAACTCATAAAAGAGATAAGAAAAATCTTTTTTAATGGAAGAGAAAAGAGAGAAGGGGAGAGGGGAAAAGTGAAAATACTCTCTCCACATATGGCTGAAGGACAGAATAACATGTTCATTAAATATGATATGAAAATCTATCTTACACCACAGGGAAGTAGGGAAGGAGGCAACAAGTGGGGTGAGGGGAATGATAGAAGGGATGGCAAATGGGAGAAGGGAGTTACTAGAAATAAACACTTTTGAGAAGGGACAAGGTCAATTGAGGGAGAAAAAATAAGGAGGGGATAGAGTAGGACAGAGGGCAATATAGTTAGTATTACACAACATGATTATTATGGAAGTCTTTTCCAAAACGACGCATATTTAGTCTGTATTGTATTGCTTGCCTTCTCAGTGGGTTTGGGGAGAGAGGGGGAGGGTGAAAAATTGGAAATCAAAGAATTAATAATGAATGTTGAGAATTTTTATTGCATATAACTGGGAAATAAGAAATACAGGTAATGGGGAATAGAAATTTATCTTGACCTACAAGAAAAGAGAGAAGATGAGGATAAGGGAAGGGTGGGCTGTGATAGAAGGGAGGGTATATTGAGGAAAGGAGTAATCAAAATGCAAGGTATTAGGAAGCGGGGGAAGGGAGTGATGGGGAGAAAAATTGGACATGTTACAAATTGAGGCAAAGGCAATTAGTATTAAAATAATTGACTGAATTAATTACTGAGAATAAATCAATGACATCTTTAGTTTGGGGAAAAGAATTTTACTCTAAATTTCCTAGAGAAAGATAACCTCAGGTAAAATTTGGCATTGATGGAAAAGTTAAGGTTTTAATGGTAAATTTGATTTTATAATTGCTATTTAATCAGGAACTAGAACATGTATAGAAAGACATGTAAGTCACTTAAGACTTGCCTCAAAAGATGTTCCTTAGCCAAAGTGAAATTATCACCATATTTGAAACCTGGTTATTGGAAATTGCTATTTTTAGATGCTATGGGACCATTAAGTGACTGTTCTTCTGAGTCTAACTCCAGGTATGGATAACAAGAAAGGCGATCTGAGCCTCTAATCCATGATGCCGGTAAGCCTGTGAGATGCTGGTATGAACCACAAAAGATGATCTCATGGGAAGGGTGGGAGAGTGACTGTTCAGCCTGGGCTGAGGTAAGATTCTCCTGACTCAATTTCCCCACTGACACCGGGCAGGCTTTAAGCCTGGCTGAATGCAAGTGGATAATCTTCTCCTGCCTGGAACTGACATGAAGTTGGGGAGATATTGTTTCCCTGCAATGTCCCTACTCTTGGTGGCAATGTGCTATAGTCAAAAGGTTTGTAAGCTTAATACCAGATCTAATAAATTATAGATTGTTGGTAGGGGAACATTCGAGATTAAGTCTAAAATTAAGCTATTAGGCTTAGGACTTTAGAGCAGCAACAATAAGTTAGGGTCCTTTAATTCTTAGTAATATTGTAGAGACAACTAGGTCAAGAGCTTGTGAGGTTAGCAAACATAAATATTATTTGTGTTTCAGTTGGTTAATGTTTTAAAAAAAAAATTCTTTTGTGGTCCATATTGCAAATGCTTTAAAAAGAAGTATCACCTGACCAAAAGTTTGAATGGTTTTTATCTGTTATAAACTGTTTTAAAAATGAAAAATAAAATTAAAAAAAAATAAGGAGAGATTGCTAATGTCTCTTTGTTGTCCAGTCATTTTCAGTCATGTTCAACTCTTTGTGACCTCTTTTTGAGGTTTTCTTGAGAAAGACACTGGATTGGTTTGCCATTTCCTTCTCCAGCTCATTTTACAGATAAGGAAATTGAGGCAAATAGGGTTAAGTGATTTGCCTAGGATTACACAGCTTGTAAGTTCCTGAGGCTGGATTTAAAGCCAGGTCTTCCTGATTCCAGAACCTATGCTCCATCCACTGTGCCAACTAGTTTGCCCACCTAATATGCCTAAATTGGCAAAATGGGAGGTGTGGCTAAGTACTTACTCAGAGTGCAAGATCTGTGGAAACCACCAGGTGGCACTCCAAGCTTAGGCTGCTCCTGCTTTGTTGCCCAGGGACAGATGGCTTCTGCCTTTCTCTCAGTACCTTTCAGGGTTGCTAAGGGTTGAATATTTCCAATAACAATTCATAATGCTAGTTGGTTGTTTATCCAGTTCCACAGGATCTTAAAACTTTTCCCAACTTCCTGTGATCCTGAAAGATTGACTTACTCACATCTAGACAAAATATAATCATTACTGCAATAAAAGCAATATTAATAATGTCAGCCTTAAAATTCTAGAGAATACCAAACTGCCAGTCCTCCTGTTCTGGTCTGGAGATTCCAATTCTCTCCATATAATCTCCTGGACCTGATTTTCCAAGAAGTCTTTTTAAGTGTCCCCCAAGTGATCCAAGTCACAAGGGGGGAAACCATCTTCCTGCCCTCAACTCTCAGAGTAAATCACTGTCAACTGCTAGCCACCCCCCCCCCCCCCCGATGAATCTGTCATTAGATCTCTCAATCAGCTGATCTAGGGCATAGGGTTAGTGTCTTTCTCCGCCTCTCCTTTAGAGATATGCTGCCAAAGTGGCATAGGGCACCAATGCCCAAAGGACAACTGCTACTGGATGTCCTCACCAGTTGTTCAGTGTCCTTTTAGTCTTTCCCCAGGGTTCTCTTCTCCAGGTTTGATTCTAGGGTCCATTAGGGGATGATGTCACACAAAATATGTGCACCTTTCTTAATAGAAAGAAAATGGACAGATGGGAAAAAAAACCCTTACAACCATTTTTTTTTCTGGTAAGGGCTTGGTATTCAAACTTTATAAACAACTAACAGATTTCAAAATGATCATTGAATTCATGGAAGCTGACATGAGTACCAAGAAAATAGACATAGAGAAGAGAAGGTCCAGGATAGAATTCTGGAGTATACTCATGTGTAAGGAGCAGAATACAGATGATGAACATATGAAAGAGACAATGAAGATAATAAGACAGGCAGGAAAAGAGCCACAACAGAGCAGTATCAGAAAATAGAGGGAGGAGAGAGCATCCAAAATACTATATGACCCACAATCATATATGTCAAGCATCCTTGTATTCATGTCCTAAGCTCAAACCTCCTGAAGAGCTACAGTAAACTTCAGAATTCTGCCTTTTCAATATTTATCAGTTGTTTGACATCCTTTGTAACCTCTGTTATTATACTTGCTGTGATTTCTTGAGGCTACTGAGCTCCACAGTTCTCATCACTGTGGTTGGTGTACTCAAGATGTATTCAGTACTGTGGACAAGTGATAGATACTTACTCATAAGGGCTGATCATATTGGAGCTATATCTCTAAAAGGAGAGAGTCTGGAAAGGTCTCCAGTAGAAGTTGTGCTTTGAAGGATAGTACAAGGAGAAAGTGAAGAGGAAGCAAATTCCAGACATCAGCAACCCCTTGTGCAAAGGAACTAAGGTAGCAGGTGCTATTGTAGAGAACAGCTAACAGGTCAGTTTGATTTGTGAAAGTGAGTATTATTAAATAAGGCTGAAGAGTAGGTGGGAGCTAAAATATGGAGAGCTGTAGTTGTCAGGTTGAAGATTTCTTATTTTATCCTGTAGGAAAGGTAGTAGGGACTGGAGAAGGAAATGGCAAACCACTTCAGCGTCTTTGCTAAGAAAACCCAAAGGGAAGTCATGAAGAGTTGGGAATGACTTAAATGACTGAGTATCAAACAGTAACAAGATAATTGGGAGCCAATGAAAATTCATTACTAAGGGTATGGCAGGTGGTAGGCTGTGAAGTGATCAGATTGGCATTATAGAAATATTATTTTGGCAGCTATATGGAGGGTAGTTTGGAAAAGGAAGAAATCGGAGGCAGGAAAAATAATTAGGAGGTTATTTTAACAGTCCATGCAAAAATGATGGCCTGAACTAGGTTAGAGGTTGGATGAATGGAGAGAAGAGAGATAGTAAGAAAGGTATTCTGCAGGTAGAACTAACATCTTTTGACAACCAGTTGGTATGTGAATTAAGGGAGCAAAAAAAGTAAGGGATTTTTCAACTAGTCAACCAATCCATCAACAATCATTTATTACATGTCTATGACCTACTAAGAATGGTACTAGACAATGGATAAGCAAATACTTGGGAGTTTACATTCTACTAGGGTGAAAGGACACATTTATAGAAAAGACACACACATATATTTTATATATATTTTTATATATATTTTATATATATAATAACTATACTGACTTGTGGGGAGATACTAACAACTAAGGGAATCAGGAAAGTCTCTTGATGGACTTGAAACTTGAACCTTGAAGGAAACAAGAAGTTGTAAGAGATAGGAATGAAGGAAAAGATTCCAGTCCTTGGGGATAGTCTGTGCCCAGTGATCAGAGGTTAGAACGTCATGTAGAGAGAGTAATAAGTAGGTCAGTTTGGCTAGAGCTCAGTTATACTTGAAGGGAAGTAAAATGTCATCAGTCTGGAAAGATAAATTAGAACCAGAAAGTAAAAGGCTTTTTGGACCAAACAAAAGAATGTATTTTATCCTGATGGCAACAGGGAGCCACTGAAGCTTCTTGATCTGAGGAGTAACAGATTTGTGCTTTAGGAATGGAAATCTGACAAGAGTTGGAGTACATACAGTTTAGGGAGGAGAGAGACTGGTGGCAGGGAGACTGATTAAGGTGCAGCTGAAATCTTCCAAGGAAATTAAAACAAAACATTCAAAATAAGAATATTCTAAGTCACATCTTAATAGATTTTAATAGATGTTGAAAAAACCTTTGACAAAGTACAACACTCATGTATGCTAAAAATCCCTACAAAGCAAAGGTATAAAAAGGAACTTTTAAAAATATAATAAATATCTAGCTAAAATCAAAAGCAAGTATTATATGCAATCAGGATATACTAGAACCTTTCTCAATAATTTTCCAGTAATTACAGGAATAAAGCAATACCACTCTCCCTGACAATAATATTTGATACAGTGCTGAAAACGCTAGCAATAACAAGACAAGAGAAAGACATTAAAGGCATCAAGATCAGTAAGTAAAATATATTTTTATTTTAAAAAATCAGTAAGTAAGACAATCCCTATTTACTGGTGATATGATAGTTTACTTAGGAAATCTTATGAAGTCACCAAAGATACTAATTTGAGACAATAGCAGACTGTAAAATAAATACACAAAAATCAATAGCATTTCTATATAACAATTAATATCATTTTCATACAATAATAAAAATCTAAGAGGCCCTAAAATATAGAGAAATCCCATTTAAAATAACTATAAAATGTATAAAATTTGGGGGAGTCAATCTATCACCACACTTATCACTTCTATAGAAAAAATTACAAAGTTTCCTTAAAGAAATAAAGAATAACTTTTATAGCTTGAACAAGATTCATTGCTCAAGGCTGGGTCATGCCGATATAATTAACAATGACAAAGTATCAAAGTTAACTTACAGCTTTAATACCAATCAAATTATCAAAGAAATACTTTACAGAGTTTGATAAAACAATGACAAAATTCATTTGGAAAAATAAAAGATCTAGAATATTGAGGGATATCATGAAAAGAGAGAAGAATGAAAGGGGAAGAGCACTTCTAGATCTTAAATTACATTATAAAATAATAGCCATTAAAACCATCTGGTATTGGTTAGAAATTAGAAAGCTAGATGAATGGAACAGACTAGAGAAGGACCATCAACATTTTCTTTTTGCATGGACTATTGAAATAATCTCCCAATTGGTTTTCCAGCCTTCAGTTTTTTCCTTTCCCAAACCATCCATTGAAAAATGGAACTCAATAACTCAGTATTTGATAAACCAGAAACATAAATTACTTAGAATGAATTTTTTATTTGAAAAGAAACATTTAGGAAAGCAGTCTGGCAGAAATTAGGCTTATACCAACACCTTATGCCATATACCTCAATACATTCTAAGTGTATGTATGACCTTAATATTAAAGATCGTATTATTTTAAAAAATTAGAATAGGAACAAATCATATACTTTTCACAGCTATAGGTAAAAGATGTACTCATAACCAAACAAGGGACAGAGGCGATTACAAAAGATAAAATAAATAAATTTGATTATATGAAACTGAAAAATTTCTACACAAGCAACAGTTGTCCACCTAGGTTAAGAAAGAAAGTTGTGAAATGGGGAAAAAAAATCTTCATATCAAATTTCATTGATACAGGTATGGTATCCAAGCTATATAAACAATTAGTAGATACATCAAGATGATCGTTCAATCCATGGGACTTGATATGAATACAATATAATAATAAAAGTCTAAGAGGCAATAAGATATAGGGAAATTTCTATACTGAAAGGGAAGACACGGGAGAATCCTGAGGTATACTTACATGTAGGGGTCAGTATGTGTATGATGAACCTACAAAAGAGAGGGAGAAAAATCATGACAGGTAAGAAGAGAAACCTAGAGAAGCATCACAAAACATCAGAGAGGATGGAGTACCCTAAAGAGGGGGCCTCAACAATGTCAAATGCTGCAAAAAACATGCAAGAAAAATAAAACCCAAAAAAGACTATTGGATTTATCAATAAAGTGATCTTTGGCAATCTTGAAGAGAGTTTTGCAGTCAAGTGATGACAGGGAAATAAGATTAGAAGGGAGTAAGAAGTGGAGGAGATCCAGACAAAGAACTAATGAACTCTGAATTGAAATTGAAATCTAATTTTTCACTTCCTTGATTTTTCTTGCTTTTTTGTGACATGGCTAATACGGAATATGTTTTGTATGATTTCACATGTATAATGCTTGCCTTCCAAATTTGTAGGGGAGACGTGGGAGGGAGAGAATTTGGAACTGAAAGTTTTTCTAAATGTTAATAATAATTTTTTTAAAGGAAGTTGAGGTGAGAAAGTAAAATAACAAGTTTAGACAGTTGTTTTCCCCCTAAGTGTTTAGCTGTGAAGAAAGATATTGATAGCTTGAAGGGCTGGTAAGGCCAAGTAAAAATTTTTCCAAGAATGGGGAAATTCTGAGTATTTTACAGGCAGCAGGGAGCCATTTGATAAGGAGCAATTGAAAATTAGACAGAGAGAATGATTGAAAGGCAAAACTCCTAGAAGGGATGGGAGAAGATGGGACCAAGGGCACTAACAGAGGGATGGGTCTTGACAAGGAAAAGAGCCACTTTGTCCTCAAAGACCAGAGCAAAGAAAGAGAAGAGGGGAAGACTGTAAGAAAGTGATTTGAAGTGTGGAACTGGGGAGGAGAGGAAATTTGCTAAGTGACTTGCCTAAGGTCATACAGACAGTATATTTAAGAGGTGGCATTTGAATCCAAGTTTGCTGGACTCCAAAGCATGCTTTCTATCCACTGTGCCAGGCTTCCTCTAGTCTTAAACCTAGGAAGTACTTAGCGTCCATTTATTGAATTGAATATAGTCTCATTCCCAGCTGGACTATAAACTCTCTGAGGACAAGAACCGTGTATTTTCATCTTGGTATAATCAGTGGTGAACACAAGGTCCTTATTATCACAGATGCTTACTAAATATTGAATTGGATGTGACAGAGGGAGGGGAGAAGAGAGGCTTTCTGAGTTAGATTTGGGCAATCCTGGATCTAGCACAAAGTAATTAAGCAATTGGAAAGGAAACCCATCAAAGATATAATCTGACTCTAGGACTCTGTAAGACAGGAAAAAAAGGAGAAATCATTTATTTCTTTACATTTCTTCACATCCCTTCACCAGTTTAGACCCTCTGCCCTCCTCCTCATTCTGTTTACCATATTTCCCCTCTTTCCCTCAATGCCTCCTTTCTACTAACTCCAGGGCTCCATGAAGCAACTGAAGGAGAAATACCTCCTTACCTTGGAGGAAACCCCAGACCCTTAGGACAAGTGTTGAAGGATGACAAAAGAAAGGGGAAACCACAGACCTCAGAAAACTGTTGGTGCCCGATTGCTTTAGATGCTCATTGCCTGTGTAAGGCCAGGAAGGAGGGAGTGAATAAAGGATGACTCCTGAATCATAGCATTGAGGATAAAGATGGCGAGGGGCTGGATCATGTGGCTGCCACCACTACAGCTACTGTTCCTTAGTCTGATGGCTCCATTAGTTGCTAACCAGATCCTGAACTACCAGAGTTTGGTGAACAGATTCATCACCAACTACAACAAGAAGTTACTCTCAGGCAACCTCTTCCGACTCCTGGTTCTGAATCTGCAGCCTGAGACAGTGAGTATGGGGAAAGGACTCCCACCTGCTAAGGTGTCCCAATATGAACCTTTCACTTCAAATTATCTACTCTCCTAATTAAGGGATCAGGAGACCTGAGGAAGAGTTCCAGACTTGACACTAGTTTCTGAGATCCTAAGCAAATTTGTTTCTTTCTCTGAGCCTTAGTTTCTCATTTCTAAAAATGGATAAGTATTCTTGAACAGCTCAAGTGACATTACCTTTGTGAGGAAAGCACCTTGGGCATGAGGAAGCATTTGGAAGGAGGAAATATGGTTTTCCTCCTATTCAGTGGGTTCATTCTTGCTTCCATGATTCTCTTAAGTTAATCCCCTACAATCTCTGCCCATCCAACCATACTTACATGTCAGAGTATGACCCAAGTTCTCCCTAGTCACACTAGGTCATAGTTATATCTCTCTCCTGATACCTACAGTAGCAGTTCTCAAACGTTTTGGCCTCAAGATTCTTTTATACTCTAAAAATTATTGAGGACCCTTCCAAAGAGCTTTTACCTAGGTTTTCTGTTGATATTTATCACATTTAAAAATTGAAACATCATAATGTTATTATGAACATAGTTTTACTTCTTGCATCCCTAAAAGGATTATATTAAATTGTGTCTAATGTGATTTCTAGCACTAAATACTATGATATGACTGTAGCTTACTGCTGGCCCTGAAAAAGATCAAATGAGACCTTAGGCTGAAAGGCTGTTCTGGTTTTCTCCCCAGAACAATGATCCTGCTACTCCCCGTCCCCTGACCTTTACCATGATGGAGACTGTCTGCCCCATTACCAAACCACACCGCAATCTGGATGAATGTAATTTTAAGCAGAATGGGGTGAGTATATCGTGGATTGGGGATGTCAGGGTGGTCTCTTTCTGGAGATATTCCCCAGGAAGATGAATTTTGCTTTCCTACTGCCCTGAGGAAAGTGACTTGCTCAATATTAGAAGTAGAGAAAGACACCCCTTCTGGGCTGGTTTGGGGCAGAGCCGTGGTATCAGGCTTGAACTGCTGTTATCCTTGGCATGTCAGAAGTAGATGTTACAGGTTCCCAGCTCTGAGTCCAATCTTCCCAACACCTTCACAGCTGGTGAAACAATGCTCCGGAACCATCTCCTTGGATGCTACTCAGCCCTCTCTCAATATTTCTTGTGATGGGGTAAGTGATATCTCCCCATGGAATCTCGGGGGAAAAGATCAAACCTCCAGACTAGATCTAGAGCTAGAAGAGCTTGGGAACAACTCTGACCCTCCTGCCCTCTTTTGAACCTTGGCCTCCACCCAGCTTCAGTAGGAGATACAGTTGCAGAAATAGGAACATTTCTCTTCCCCATCCACCACACTCAACCCCAGTTCCAGAGCTAGAGGGGTCTCTGGTCTCAGAGTCCTAAGGAAAGAGGAGGCGGTGGAACAGTTCTTCCAGAGAATTAATCACAGGATTTAGAACTAAAAGGAACCTTAGAAACCACCTAGTTCAAACCCTCCTTTCCCCTGAATTACAGTTTATAGAGAGGGAACTAAGGTCCAAAGATGTGAAGTGACCTTGCCCAAGATCATACGGCTAGTAAATGGTTGAGTTGAAATAGGAGGCGTGGCTTCTAGGGAAAATGTTTATTTAATGAATGTTTTTTAAAAATGAGTAATGAAGAAGAAACCTCTGAGGCATGATCCTGCTGTGCAGGCTTGGTCCAGTGGAGTCCCAAAATCCGGGAATTTGAGGTTAAGTACTGAGTCTGTCACTTACTAGATGTGTAATGATCTGAGCCTTAGTTTCCTCCTCTCTTAAACGAGGTTGGATTGGGTGATTTCTGGTCTTTCACCACTCTAACTGCCATGACCCTCAAGGGCAATCATCTCCAAACCCTTAAGGTTCGTGTCTTTAAATCCATTCCATCATTTAAAGAAAAATTTCGGGTGAGCATACTATGATTGAGAAGACATTTTCACAACACCTTCTCAATTGCTGGAGTTAGGGTTGGGCTATTCCTGCCCTGAGGAGTATTGAGTAGCTTAGATGGGATACGATTGGAAGCTTACACAGTTGCGAAAGGAGGTAGAATGTGAAATTCTTGGGCTATAATGGGTGATGGATGATTGTGATAACAGTTGTAGACAAACCCCATGATTGCCTCTCTTGGGGGAGGGAGAGGTGTGCCCCATCTTCCTCCCCTCCAATTAGTAAAGCATCTACCCCTTGGGGGAAAGTCATGGACCTCTTGGGATGACGTCATACGTACTCTTGCCCTGGCCCCCCCACTAGGAAGAACCCCATAACAGGGGACAGCAATCTCGGTGTGCGGTTTTCTTCTGTCTTTGCAGGCTAATTCTCAGAGACTGCAACCTAAGGAGTTCTGTTTACCTTTTTTTCTGCAGGCTAAAGAGTTAAAGAGTAATGGTTTCTTACGTCGAATTGCTTGGGGTTTTACAAATCTCATTTATCAAAAATATAAACTCCTGCGGAATGTATTTAGGAAACTCCGGAACACTTCTTCTGGAGGACGTGACAATAAGAAATAATATCCTAGGGTGAATCTGCACCTTAACTTCTACTTCTGGCACCAAATTCTGCCCTGGCCCCCTTACGTTAATAAACTGTGTGTGAAATGGTCAGTTTGACCTTCTCTAACATAATGTTTTCTCCAACTCCATTCTCAACTCTGGTTCAATCCACGTCAACCATTTCTTAAGTGCCTCTCATGAGCTCAATACTAGGGATACGTGGGAAAAATAACATAGATCCTGCCTTCAAAGTGCTGCCATTTAGGAAGGATTGGGGACCAGGAAATGCATTCATTCTATTTTTATTTTTTAAATTTATCTGTTTGTTTTTAGTTTTCCACATTCACTTTTATAAGATTTTTGAGTTCTAAATTTCCCCTCTCCCTCCCCTTCCCTCTTCCCAAGATGGTGTGCAATCTGATATAGGCTACACATGTACAATTATATTAAACATATTTCCTTATTAGTCATGTTGTGAAAGAAGAATCAGAACAAAAGGGGAAAACCACAAGAAAGAAAAAACAAAAAAGAGAGAAAATAATAGTATACTTTGATTGGCATTCAGACTTCAAAGTTCTTTCTCTGCATTTTCCATTTTCTATCATGACACTTTTGGAACTGACTTAGATCATTGAATTTCTGGGAAGAGCCAGGTCTATCAAATTTGATCATTGCATAATGTGGCTGTTACTGTGTATAATATTCTGGTTGTACTCACTTCACTCAGCATCAGTTCATGTAAGTCTTTCCAGGTTTTTCTGAAATCCCCCTGCTCACCATCTCTTATGGAACAACAGTATTCCATTACATTCATATACCACAGCCATTCCCCAATTGATGGGCATTCCCTCAATGTCCAATTCTTTGACCCTACAAAAAGAGCTGCTATAAATATTTTTGTACATGTGGATCCTTTCCCCTTTTTTATGATTTCTTTGGGATACAGACCTATTGTATTGCTGCGTCAAAGAGTATGCACAGTTTGATAGCCCTTTGAACACAATTCCAAACTGTTCCCCAGAACAGTTTGATCAGTTCACAGTTCCATCAACAATGCATTGGTGTAAAACACACTAATTTTCAAAAAGTATTGGGGACAAGAGGAATGTTAGGCAAAGCGGTCTAGGAAATTTAAAGAGGATGGTGATTACTTTTAGCCTAGGAGTTAAGGGAGGAAACCGTGGATGAGAGAAGGTATGGAAGACTGCCATTTAACACAAGAAAGAATTTTATTATTGTAAAGACAGTCACTTTTTTCTCCTTTCCCCAAGAACTCTAGAAGCAAAAAAGAGTGGGGCAGGGCTGGAGCAGCTCCTCTGAGTGGTGTGTCTTCATCTGCCATTGGAGCACTGTGGGCTTAGGCTACCATCTCCTAGCTCCATTCAGTTCCTATTGGGTACCAATGGACTTGCTTGTGTCCTACCTTTCTCACTGTCTCATCTGAAGTTGCAGACTCACTAAATAGGATGGAAAGCTATGAAGATTATCAACAATAATCCATACATTTATCAAAATGACTCATAACTCCATGTCCACTGAGATTCTCATCTTCTCAACATTGTGTGACTCAAAGTTATCACACATTCACATCATAGATAATAGAATGGGATCGAACATAAACAAAACAGCATTAAAACTCCTGAGAGACCAAGGCAGTCCCTTCTAGTTGGGTCTGAAATCTCAATTTCCCAGAATCCCCCCCACATTCCTCTACGACATGCTCTAACAGGGAAGAGGAGGCAAAGTCTCCAGACACCACGGCATAAAAATCCTTCCAAGTACCACCCCCCAATCAAAATCACAGCAGTTATCGATATTCCACCCCACCCCCACCCCCTGCAAGGACTGCATTTGTCTCCTGGACAATCAGCAGGCAAACATTCTCATATCCTCATGATTCAGCAGGATGAACTCCAAAGGGACTCTCAAGTGTTTCTGACATCATTTAGTGCTGCTGGATCCAAGGTCCCCAATCAATAACACCTATGTCCATCTTTACCTCCCTGCAGTCCATCAGTTTGAGAAGGAGCAAGTGAATGTCCTTACAAGCCACAGGTATGCATGCTTAGACACTATTCCAATCTGGGATGGAGCAAATGTGATTAAAAAAAAAAAGAGTGTATATTTTCTTTTGCATTTTAATTCCATGTTACTAAAGCTATGTAATCACATACTGAGTGTCTGAATCTGAGTGCCAAGAGAACAGATCTGAGAAAGTAAAGTATCACATGGAGTGGGAGCAATGATCCAAAAAATAACTATTAGATTTCCTTTTGGGTTAAATTTTGGTTAACATTTCATTTTAGAGACTAGACTTGGATGAAGGAATAAGAGGAAAATAGCATATGTGGAAATATCGCATTGGAGGTGGAGAAAGCCTTGTTCTAGCTTTAAACCCTCCCTCCCCCACTCTCTCCCCCTCTCCCCAGAACAGGAGACTGACTTGCATACATATTTAGCAGAACAACTAAAGTGTGCCACCTGGTGGCTAAATTAGATACTGCATGCTGAGCCCAACACCCTCTCCCCCCCATATGTTTTGTTACCTCAGTAATATGAATTCCACCGTCAATACTGTACAAGCAGGACCTTAGATCTGTCTTAATTGTGCTTCTGGAGCAGGAGTCCTTAACCTTTTTAATGTAATGGATCCCTTTGTCAGTCTGCTGAAGTTTTTGGACCCCTTCTCAGAATGATGTGTTTAAATGCATAAAATGCATACACACATACATGTACATGTACTACACATATATGTATATACATGCATATATGTATACACATGTGTGTATATATATACATGTATATGTGTGTGTATATATTGTGTATGTGTGTGTGTGTCCATAGACCTCCTGTTCTAGTGAGACTGATGTCACTGTAAAGACCCTTGGGGGGATATTGCTTACATGAAAAAACAGTGAAGAAACGGTTCCCATGAGAAATAAGGACATCCTGAGGGCAGAACAATGGAAAGTTTCTGATCCATGTATAATACCTCGCTCCTAGATGTTTCAATCCCATCTCTGCCGCCGTGATTCAATAAATCTGGGCTTCTCTCTCTCAATTTAGACCACTTTCATCTTTTGATCTGTCACATCCTCAATTTATTATTTGTCTCCTCAAGGGAGTCATGAGACTACATACTGGCCAACCATCCTCCACTTAGAGGGAGAACCGATCTTTGAGACCTACTTTGATGCCCACATGTGCACAAGTTGTAGAAGAGCCTCAGCCAGACCAGGAAATTGCAGAATACACAGTCACATGTTCTCAGGTCACATGTAGGGTTTTGTAATTTTCATGTGTGGAGATATTCATCCTAGGATTTTTTTAAGCTTCTGAATTTTTGAGCTGGAAGATATTTCCCTTTCAACTGATTTTCCCCCCCTGAAAATATTTGTTTTTCTTTTGATCCTCATTTTGGAATTTTTCTTATTTCTTTACTGGAATTATTTTTTTTTAATATGGAGAGAGCATATAATATATATAAATATATTTATACCTATAAATACTTCTATATCCTTACATTATATATGTGTATAAATATGTATATGTATAATATAAACATATCATACATAACAATATATTATATTTGTAAATATTATATACACATACATACATACACACAGAAACACACACATATTGCCCTTGGGATTTTCTTCTCTTGTGATCAACCTGTTGTGTCTCAAAGAATTCATAACACATCACGTTGGTGGATGTCATTCATTATTAATGAATTCTATCTGTTGCTTATAGTGGTATTGCACTGTTATTAATCTCTAGCAAGTGAAATTAATAACACTGTCATGATATTGATTACATTGAAGCTTAATTGCATTTGGCATTGAATTCCCTGTTGCCATTTGCTTTTCCACATCCTCACTGTTGGTGGTTACTTTTCAATATCATTGTTACTACGGTATTATGTTTTTATTGCCTCCGTTATCAGGTGACACCCCACATTTGTCTGCTTGCTATTTGCATTATTGACTTTCTAAGTCTGATTTTTAATTAGAATTTTAACAAAATAGGGGCCAAGATGTTAAAGAATGTGGCATCAAATAGTGGCTCTAGAATTGGTTTCTTTGAGTAGATCCAGATAGCACAAGAAAGATCACAAAAACATTAAAGGAAGCTATAATAGATTTGGAGGAATGTGAAATGTTCACCAGAAAGTAAAATTTGGGAGATCTTAACCAGACAGCGTTTTGTAAACTACCAGAAACAACTGAGCATTCAAATTCTTGGCATGGTAACTATAGGAGATGGTGTTTGGCAGCTGATCACCAAGCCTCCATCTAAAGAGGAAGGCTTGCTGAGAGAGTCTGAGATCATAATCACGAGAAAGTGTGCCTGTGGATGCACTGAAATGTTTGATAAAGTTACTCCATCCATGGATGGTGAAAGGGGTCTGGATATCTAGGCCACAAGGGAACCACAGTCCAAGTCAGTTATTTTCTAAAGAAAGGACTTGTTTCTATGTCTCCCTGTACCTTTGGGGAAAAATCATTGGAAGCTTGGATTAATTATGTAATCGAATTACTACAGCATTGACAAGCACTGGAGAAGGGGAAAAAATGGTAAGCATTAGATGACCACATGTTATATTTGTGCAGAGCTTTAAGACTATGCACCCTGAAATCATACAGCAATAATGCTTGCAAAAAGTACAGCAACAAACAGGGGTGGGCCAGGATGTACAGAGGTCATATGAGGTTTCTCAGTACCATTTAGCACAAATGGCAAATGCTCTTTGACTCTGAGGTATGTGTATAAGGACGGAGTTGAAACTTCTCTACCCCATTTTAGTCCTGATATCTTAACAAGGTGAAGATACGTCTCAATCAATCAATCAAAATATTTTAGACTAAATGTGAAAAGTCCTTGAAGGCCATTGAATGAAATGACATGATGCCAAACAGGAAATCTGTTTCAAAAGGCTGAGAATCTTAGTGATGCCTCCATCCAAGGATCATTTGTAAATCATCTAGTTGAAAAGAGGAGGTTTTTCTGGAAACTGAAGCATGTGGGATTTAGCCCAGACTTGAGAAGAAAGCACCTGGTGGGGAAGGCCATACTGAGGTGTCAGCCTTGGGCAGGTCTCCCCCCACTCAAAGCACACCATTCCTCCCCTCCCTCAGCCCGCACCATAGAAAGACATTCCAACTTCAAAGGACCCAGAGGATGCTAGACTTTCTCCCTTTCCACTGTTATCCTAAATGGCATCCCTGGATTAGCTGGTGATAGTGACTGCATCATTGGGAACTAAGAATTCCTGGCTCTACAAAAAGACTAAAGGGAACTTCTAGAATCTAGAACAAGCCTGTGAGTGAGAGTAAATGACTTCCAGCAACAAGGAAATTTGAGTTACCTCTTTGCCTACTAATAAAAATAATAAGTAACACTTGCAAAGTGCCAGGCACTGTGCAAAGAGTGTGTGATTCTCACAGCACTGTGAGGTAGGTGCTGTTATTATCCCCATTATAGAGATGGGAAAATTGAGGCAAACTAGCTAAGTGATTTTCCCAGGGTCACACAGCTAGTAAGCATCTGAAGTCAGATTTGAACTCCAGTCTTCCTGACTCCCAGCCCAGTGTTTTTCCCCTGGACTTTGTACGCACTTGTGACAAAGTGTCACATCCTAGATTCATTTAAAAAATAAATGGAGAGGGGGTGGAGCCAAGATGGTGGAGTAGAAAGACTCACGTATGCTGGCTCCGAAACCACAGCCCATATATTTCCTGCAAGAAGAACTCCCCACGAATTCTGGAGCACTGCAAGGCGCGCAGAAACACAGTGGAAAAGATTTCCGTTCCAGAGAGCCCTGGAGAGCGGTCCCCAGGGGTCCAAAGTGGGGGAGAAGGAGATAAGCAGGGTGGGGGGGATGATGGAAGGGAGGGCAATGGGAGGAGGGAGCAATTTGAAGTCAACACTCTTGGGGAGGGACAGGATCAAAAGACAGAATGGAAACAATGGGGGGCAGGATAGGATGGAGGGAAATACAGTTAGTCTTACACAACACGACTATTATGGAAGTCATTTGCAAAACTACACAGATAGGGCCTATATTGAATTGCCTGCCTTCCCGAAGGGAATGGGTGGGGAGGGAGGGATGGGGAGAATTTGGAACTCAAAGTTTTAGGAACAACTGGTTAGTATTGTTGTTGCTACTAGGAAATAAGAAATACAGTTAATGGGGAATAGAAAATCATCTGGCCCTACAGGATAAAAGAGAAGATGGGGACAAGAGAAGGGAGGGATGATAGAAGAGAGGGCAGATTGGTGATAGGGAAAATTAGAATGCTTGGTGTATTGGGGTGGGGGGAGGGGATAAAAGGGGAGAAAATTTGGAACCCAAAATTTTGTGAAAATGAATGTAAAAAGTTAAATAAATAAATTTTTATTAAAAGAAAGAAAGAAAGAAATGGAGAAGCTACTGTCCATTACCCTACCTTTAGGAAATAGGTATGAGAGCAGGAATAGAGGTTACCTGGGCACTGAGAACACTAAGCCTGACTTTGTTTTATTACTTGATCCAACAAGCATTTTGGAGACAAAGATAAGATAGTTATTAAAACT
The DNA here is from genome assembly GCA_023548195.1 of Bettongia penicillata ogilbyi. Classification (NCBI taxonomy): domain Eukaryota; kingdom Metazoa; phylum Chordata; class Mammalia; order Diprotodontia; family Potoroidae; genus Bettongia; species Bettongia penicillata. Next base: position 13,585,877 of record JAJHZJ010000120.1, read on the forward strand.
GGACAACTGAAGGCACTGTAGTTTTTCTTTCAAGTGCAAATGGTAAATAGTTGAATACGGTCTCCATCCTGGGACCTCAGCACTGTATGCTTTGGAAAGTTTTGAAGAATTTTATGGCAGACTGTTTCTTGAGATTGTTAAGAAAAAAGACAATCTTTCTGACTCAAAGGAAACAAAATAAGCACCCAGAACAGAGTCATGATGTGATTCTAAAGATCTGGATAGCCCAACATATACCATAAGAAGATGCTTTGCTGTCCCTGCTTCACCTAGATATTTGATGGACTTATGAGAGCACTGAATGTCTATTTCCACCAACATCATTAGCCAGTATCCAGTGACTTAACTTCACAATCACTAGCCTGATGAGGACGCTGCTGCTTATATCATAATGTTCTATGAACATTCCATAAGGTTTGGGAGACAGTAACTACTCTATCTTTGAACTCATGGTAGAGAAGAGGAAAAACATCTGGAGTCTGACAGAAACCTGAGATTTAAGAAGAATGGATTTCAAAAGGTTTAAAGAAAGGTTAGATAAGATACCCTGGCCTAAAATTCTGCAGGGTCTCAGTTCCCTTCTGATTCTAAACCTAGGATCCCAAGACTTGATAGCTAACTTAAAATACATGAAGGGATGTCATGTGATATACTCTTAAGATTTAAGTTCTGAATATGCAAATAAAAGTTATTTAAATGGGGAAAAAATAGGGGAAGTGATTAAAAAGAACAACGCAGGTAAAATTGGAACTCACCAACCAATTTAGATTTTCAAATTTGCTTACCCTTGGACAAGTAATAGGATGATAACAACACCCTAACCAGACACACCCAAGAGAAAAAAAATCATATCCATTCAAGGTATGATTCTGAGAGAAAAAGTGTAGGTGCCTAAAAAGTCAGAATGAGCTGAGGCTAGCAGTGAAATAGTAGGGGGAAAAAGGATTTTAGTTGATCTTATTTTGAGAAAAGAGGAAGGTCAAAAAAGGGATGGAGCCCATTCCTAGGGTGGATGACAATAACATTAGGTTAGGGAAAGGAAGCAGTTATTTATTTAATTTTGCTTCTGCTTTCTCATCCAAGAATAATACTTTAAATGGAAAGGATAGAATGAAATTGTCTGATGGGATTTGGAACACAAAATAAATAAGAAAATAATGAGACTGTCTAACTGGCCTTAAAGACTTCAAGTCATTAAGTCTAGCCAATTTACTTCTTAGTGGACAGATAAGAGTTGGGTGTGATGGCTAAGCCATCTTTGATAAAAATGGTGGAGAGGAAGGGAGCTGCTGTAGGAACCAGGAGGTGCAAATAGTCTGATTTAAAAAAAAAAAGGGAAAGAGTGGTGTTTGCAAAATGTAGGTCAGCGAGCTTGATAAACCATTCTAATTTCCCTTTCCACTTAACCATATTTGACATTAATGACTTCAGGCAAGGACCTAGCCATGAAATTGCATCAGACTCTCAGAATCAGAAGATTCAGTTATCCCTTTCCCATTGCATGAAATAACTCTACAGTATGTCTGATGAACTGTCTAGAGGTGAGTCCTTTGCCTAGGCCTTAGGCTATCTTGGATTATTTTTTTTATCTTATCTCTTCTGTCTCCCCACCCAAAGTGTGAGTTCTTTGAGGAAATCAGTTTTATCTTACATCTTATTTCATGTCTTATAGTACTTAGCCCAGGCCACTGCACATAATATTGTACTTAAAAAAAGCAAAAGAAATAACAACTGATGTTGATGTATTGAATTGTATGGCCACACTTCCTTGTCTCTACCCAGACCTTAACACTCATTTTCTTTTAGAAGCCTTCCCTAATTAACCCCCCCCCCCCCGAAAAATTGTGATTTTTGTCTTTCCTATATATATAGATTCCTAATGAGCAACATTTATTGTATTTTCTGTATTCTTGCCATTCTTAAGGTGTACTGAGGGCCTTCGGTTTTTGCTTTGTTTTGTTTTAGTGGAGCTCAGGAATGTGGGTGGACAGCCCCATCAAAATAGGGGCTCCCTGAGGTCAGAGATTGGGCTTATCCCATCACAAAAGGGGTTCCTTTAAGGATGCAGGTCATGTCTCATCAGACTGAGGACTCCCCAAGGATAGAGGTCCCTTCTACTCCATCAGACCAGGTTCAAACTTATTTTGCTACTCTTTTGCAGTGGAGGGCCCCACCCACAGAAATAGGGAGGAGTACTCAGTTCCTGTTTACTGATTTTTTTAGGGCTATACCCATGTACCTGTCTGCTTCTTTGAATGTACAAATCATGGGATGAACTAGAGCCTATTGGGCACATCAGGGACTTTCAGTGGGAAATACATTAAATTATATAGATTAAGTAGCACATGCTAATTTGCTGTTAACTGAAAGTTTGCAGGGAAGGAGAAAGTAACTAAATCGAGGTATCTAGGGCTTTGTTGCACAATAGGGGGGTATACGAAGAGATGTATCTTCCTTCCCAGGGCAACTACCATCCCCATACTTCACTTTGTGATCTTCTACCAGCCAGTGACACAAGTCCCTGACCTTCCAATCTCCCCAGAGTGGTCTTTTTCCAGAGTCAGTCTTCCTCCCCAAAACCTGATGGGACAGACTCTACATCCCTTCTCCTATCCTCTCTATAATCCCCCTCCCCCACAATGAATTTACTCCAGGTGAAAGAATTTGAATTTGCTCCTGTATAGGATCTCAAGGATCCATTGGGGAAAACTTGAATAAGTTCCAACTGGAGCAAAAGAGATGAGAATAAGGAAGAAAGAATCACTACATACCAGTTCAATGAAGGAGACAAGAGCTCCAAATATTTGCTGACAACACAGATGCCATCACTCAAAGCTGGGTGTGTATAATAGAGGACAGATACAAAGGGAACTCAGTAATGTAACTGAAGGAAGTGAGCTGGTGACTGGATGAGGTCTGGTCCTCATGTGCTTGTGGGTCATATTTAGTGTTCTATAGGTGCCTACCCAGGCTAACAGAATTGAGTGGGGCTAGGAGTCTATCATGGGCTACTTTTTTCATGTGCTGTATATACCAAGTATCAAATAACACTTATGCCAACTGATTTTTGTCATAAACCCTCGTTACTCTGTAGCTCAAGCAAAGAAATATCTTCCTCCTTCTTCTTCTTCTTCTTCTTCTTCTTCTTCTTCTTCTTCTTCTTCTTCTCTCTCTCTCTCACACACACACACACACACACAGAGGCATGCACATGTATAAATATACACAAAGAGAGTCAACACTCTAGAACTGAATTTTTAAAAATCTACTTGTGATGTGGGCTCCATATTTAAGCCAAGAGAACACTGGAACAACAGTGGAAAGAGATGAGACCCATAGTTCTCAACAACTTGGCCAAAGGAGTACAAAACCATCACGGCTACGACGAAAGTCTGGCATAGGCTGATCAGGTTTGATCTCCACGGAGACCTGGCGCCGGCGCCCACGCTGGTTCAGTTGGATACAGTCTGAAACCCGTACTTGTAGGTCCTGCCCCACCCTGTAGCAAAACAAACACCAGGACCTAGAATTCTAGACAAAACTTGGTTGTTCCTCCCATTCTTATGGGCTAGATTCAAGGTGGCTACACCACCTCATCATTCTAGCTCCTGAGGAAGTATCCTTCCCTAGAGCTCCTATGACATCTGAGCCCTTCCTATACTTCTCCCAAACTTGCCTCCCTAGTTTCATAGAAAGTCTTGGTGGTGTTGAGAGAGGGGTCCTGGCCTCTTGCTTGGTACTGCCTCCTGCTCCTGGCAAAGGATTCTGTTGGGAGTCCACATTACCATCTTACTCTTCCCCCCAAGCAGAGTCTATCCTTGTTCTGACCACATCATCCCAGTGGTGACTGTTCCATGCCCATATCTTACCCCTGGAAGTGTCCAGCCAGCATGCCCACCAGCTCCCCAATGCGATTATCCATTTTAGGCTCAGTTCGGTGAAGACATACCACCAAGTCATCCTGTCCTTTGGCATGTAGCACCACCAATTGGTCCTGACCACTTGTCACACTCAGCCCAGTGACCTAGAGGGAAGAGAGGTACAAGGCAAAGGGCGATCAGCTACTTTGAGACACCAAATGCCAATCTGTGCCTCTGACCCCGCTGTGAAACCCCAAACTTCTCCCCTTCACAAACTATACATGCGTCATGGCTGGGGCCATCCCCCATCACTCTGCCTTTGTTCATTCATTCTTGCATGCCCAGAACATCTTTCTCCTTGAATCTATCTCTGTCTGTTAGATTTCCTCCCTACCCTCAGGGCCAGCCTCAGATGTAGCTCTCCCAAGAAGCTTTGCATGAACCCTCAAAGTGAAAGTGAGCTCTTCTTCCTCAATTCCCCACAGCCTTCCCTTGGCCCTCTTCTTTGTCCCCATCTGTCTCTCCTGAATGACAGACATTTGTGCACCTCCCTTTCTCTCATTAGGCTCTTTGTGAGCAGGATTGGCATCTTCTTTATGTCTGTGTGCTTAGTGCTTAATATATGTTTGTAATATTGTTATAAACATGTATTAATAGTGTACATTATAGATGTTAATAATTCCATGGTACTTTCAACATAGCAGGTGTCTGTTGAATTGGACTAAATTGAATAGTGTCTTATATCCTTCTTGCTACTTCAAGTGTCCCTTGCAAAAAAATAATCAAACCAAAAATCCTTCGGTGACTCCCCATTGCCTCCAGCATAAAATACAAATTCTCCAATTTGGCGTTTAAAGTCCTTCCTGTATGTTATGGTTCCAAACTACCTTCTGGCTTCATTCCATCATACTCCCTTCTATCCTCTGATATTCAATTGAATTAGATAAATTGCCATTCTCCAAACTTATCTTAATGCCCCTCCAATCTGTGAGGGATTCACCAATCTATGAGAAACCATATTCCAAGCCTGGAATTTACTTCTTCCTCATCTCCCACCATTCAGAATTCTTCACCATCTTTAGGAAGCAACTCAGATGCCACCCTCTAGTACAAAGCCTTCCCTAGTCTCCTCCTGCCACAGGTAAAAATGATCTCTCACTCCACTTTCTAGAGCACTTAGGACCTCTTGTTTGCCTCAATTACATTATCTACCTTGGATTATCTGTGTATGTGTTATATTCCCTACCTCCCCCTTCCTCAATTCCAAGTAGACTATAAGCACCCTGAGAACTGGGAATGTTTCTGTTTTCATCTTCAAATCCCTGGCGCAAGCACATGTACTTAATAAGTGTCAGCTGCATTGAGTTGAACTGAACTGAATTCCTCCTTTTCCTTCCCCTCCTTTCTCCCCTGTTTCCCTCCCCTTTCCCTTTCCTCTTCCCTTAATATGCTTAATAAGTCAGGTGCTCCAGATAAGGATTCCTGTTGATGGACAACTGTCCCCACCCAGTGCCCTGAGCACCCTCCTCCCCGCCCTCCTCCAACCACCTTCCCTCTTGGTGCCCCTGCTCACATGGCTGAGGGGAACTGCCCGCATTACACGGTACTGTTTGTTGGGTTCCAGTTTGTACAGGTGTTTGTCAGTGAGCAACAGTGCTCTGTCTCTGCTCTTGTTGAATCGGTTTACCTGAGGAGGAGAGAGAGTCAGGTTGGTATTATTCAGGGTGCCCTTCAGCATCCTTCCTCCCTTTTGCCCACTCTACAATCTCCACCAATTAAGAAATTACTTTTACATAGCACTTTAAAGCTTAGAGAGGCTACATGGCATTGTGGATGGAGAGGTGTCCTCAGAGCCAGGAAGACCTGGCTTGGAGTCCTACTTCTGACATATACTGGCCATGTGACTCTACTAATACAACTGTGGTTTGTTGCTTGTATTAATAACTGAAGGAAATGCTAAATTTACTTAGAGGTTTTCACTCAGTGAAAATGAAGAGAGAATTATTTTCCCCACCAAGGTCATGGACATCCTCTCTCTCTACAACAACCCTTACAAGTGGTCATCCAGCCTTTGCCAGAAGACCTTCACCACTACTCCTGAGGCAGCCCATTGATGGTACTTAGGGGCAGCCCGAATCATTTCTCCTTGAATCAAGCCTAAATATGTCTTTTGGTAACTTCCCTTGTGTTCCTGGTTCTGAACAAGCCAGAGGTCTTGTATCTCTCCTTACCTTTCTATGACCTTTCAAGAACATAAAGAAGGATGTCAAAGACCCTTAGGATCACACTCTCGAGTCCTCTTTTCAACTAAACACTTCCAGCTCCTTCAAACAGACCATCTGCATGGTCTGGAATTATCCTGCTCACTTCTCTTTGGTGACTGTCCAGATTATCAGTGTCCTCCCTAAAATACGAAGCCTGGCCCTGAAGACAATCATCCACATGTGGTCTGACCAGACCAGGGACCGGTGGGATTAGCATCCCCTTAGCTTGGGATGCTGTGTGGGGTTGCCTGGAGGGCCAGCCCTGAAGAGCCAGGAATCACTGAGTTCAAGTTTTACTTCAAATACATATTGGCTATGTGATGCTGGATCCAATCACTTGGATTCAAAGCTCTACGTAACAAAGAGAATGAGCTTCAGAGAAGATGACAACTTGAGGGAGTTTTATCACCTGTGTATTCCCCATGTCAATGAAATTACAGATTCAGTCCCTAGACTATCTTAAGATTTTGTTAGCTTTTTTATTTTTTGAGGCAATCGGGGTTAATTGACTTGTCCAGGGTCACACAGCTAGTAAGTGTCTGAGGTCATATATGAACTCAGGTCCTCCCGACTCCAGGGCAGGTGCTCCATCTATTGAGCCATCTAGCCACCCCTAGATTTCATTAGCTCTTTTGGTTACCATGTCAAACTGTTACCAAAGTATGCACTGCATTTGTGAACTACTAAAACCACAAGATCTTTTTTTCAGATAAATTTCTATTGCAACATAACATAAAGTTCCCATATTATACTTGTGAGGTTTATTTTTTGAACCTTTATTTATCCTTATTAAATTTCATTGTATGTGATCTGGCTGAATGTTTTAGTGGGTTGTTTTTTTTTTTATAAGTTCTCACTCTGTCACTCAACATGTTAGCTCTTCTTTCTAACTATGTGGTTTCAGTTGTGTTAACTCTTCATGATCCCATTTGGGGTTTTCTTGGCAAAGATACAGGAGTGGTTTGCCATAACCTTCTCCAGAAACTGAGGCAAACAGGATCACACAGCTAATAAAGGTCTGAGGCCATACTTGAACTCAGGAAATGGAATCTTCTTGACTTTAGGCCTGGCACTCTATCTACTGCTCCACCTAACTGCCCCTTCTAGTTGTGTATCATCTGTAAATTTGATAAGCATGCTACCTACACCACCATACAAGTCATTGGAAGCACAGGGATAGGATCAATCTCCGAGGCACTTTACTAGAGACTTTCCTTCATGCTGATGTTGACCCATTAATACCCACATGTTGAATCTGGTCATTCAATCAGTCCCAAATCTGGCTAACTCACATCTCAACCTCTTGTCCTTTAGGATAACTTGAAGGACTTTGTCAAATGATTAGATGACCTCTAAGTCCCTTCCAAGTTCTGAAACTGTGAATTTCTAGGTCATAGAAGATTGTAAACTTAGACTCCTTCATGTTACAGATAAGGAGCTGAACCCCAGTAATTTGCCACTGGATCCCACATTGGGGCACCTAGATTCAAACCCAGCCTTTCCTCCAAAATATGGCAATCCTCCATGGGTTGGTCCTTACCTTTCGGACATGACTGGAAAAGAGCACATTTCTGAAGCCATCCTTTTCCTGCAGGTTCTTCAGCTGCTGAGCAAAGGGCACTGCTGCTGTGGGGTTGTCAATAGTCTGGGGGGAGCCAATGAACAGATGGGTACAGTTGGAAAGATAAATAGGCAGCCCCAGAGCACTGATAATGGTGGAGTGCTAAAACCAAGGGGCGCCCCAAAGGCTGGGAAGATATCAATCTGGGATGAAGAAATGGAGGCCTGGTGGAGAGTAGTGGAAAGAACCCTGTGATTGGAGATAGACAACCTCAGCTCAAATCCCAGCTCTGCCGCTTTCTACAGACATAACCCTGGGGTAAGTCATTTGTTCCTTCTGGTCCTCAGGTCTCTTGTGTGTCAAATGGGTACAAAATACTTGCTCAATCCACCTCTACTAGGTTGTGGTATGAAAAATGCTATAGGGATGTCACTATGAATACTCTCATGTCCCACATTCTAAAATCCAGAGGTCTCCCTTCATTAATTGGTCCTTCCATACTATTATGAGAACTCAGGTTCCTAACGGTGACCAGAAGGTCCAGCTCACAAATGATATCCTCAGTGGAGATGCTGCACTGGCCCACCTTCATTTCTCCTTTCTCTAAATTTCTCTAGAACTTAAAAGTCTTTATCTCACAAATCAGGCCTTAATTGTCCCATGACTGGTTGATGTATGTGATGTCTCTCCAATGAGATTTTAAATAGCCCTTAGGGAGAGCACAAATCATCGATATCTACATCCACCGTGGTGCTCAGCGTATTGGTATGAGTGCCATAAATGCCAGGATACTGACATGTTGATTGACTGTAAGATTCCTAAATACCTGCTGAATACTCAGAGAAAGACTCCTTTATGATCTGTGCTTCTATCCCCCTGTGCTTACAGTGCCTGGCACAGGCATCTAATTAATGCTTATGGATTGACCAACTATATAGTTTTAATGTTAAGTGAAGTTCTATCAGGTCTCCAATCTCACTGGTAATTCAGGTATTTTTGGTTAAAGGATACATGGAATTATAACCATAATCATACTCAGATCTCTATAGCCTTTAAAGTATACAAAACATTTAATGGTAACTTGATGGTGTCTTTAAGATAAGAGTTATTATATCTATTTTACTGATGAGGAAGTTGAAAATAAGGTTCATTATGCCCATTTTATAGATGAGAAAACTGAGAACCCATAAGGTTAAGTGACATGTCTAGCTCAAGCACATCTGTCAGTCCCTGCCCTCAAGGAGACTGTGTTTTCTGTACCATTTTTTCTCCTATACTACTAGGTATGTGACCATAGACAAATCACTTGGGTTCCCCAGGACCGTTTCCTCATCTGTATAATGAGGATAATGGGGACAAAAGAAAGCAAGCAATCTCCTAGAGAAGACATGAAGTAAACCTGGAAAGAAAAGCAGAACCGATTGGGAAGCCCCCCTGAAAGGCAGAGCAGTAATCGTGACGTGAGGGCAGAATGTGTAGTTCAGGGAGCCAGATTTGAATTCTGGCTCTGACTTCTTAGCCACGTGACCCTGGACTAGTCATTTCAGTGTTCTCAACTTCAGCTTTTTATCTGTAAAATATGAGTGCTGACAGTTGTACTACCTCTAACACATAAGGTTATTGGAAGAAAAAAATGACTTGTAAAATTTAAACCATTTTAGAAATGGTAGTTATTACTGTATCTGGACACTAGCTCCTTCATGGGACAGCGGTGGAAGTTGGTGAGGGTGGGAGCTTGCGGACCACCCACCCCATGAAGATAGCTATGGAGAGGGCAACCTCAGGTTGGTCTGTCTCCAGATGGGCACTCAATGCTCTTGTCAGAGCTTGGATCCTGGACTGGGAGAACTTCGGCCAGGTATGTGGGCTATAATACTCACATAAATCAGGGATGGGTAGGTAAATGGGATGAACAGGCAGGGGCAGACAGGGTAAAGACTGAGTAGAAAGAATATAGGCATGAACAGCTGGAGTTGGAAGAGTGGGAGGGGAAGGGAAGAAACAGATTGAGGTTAAGGACAGGACAGAAGTGATCCTCCATTAATGCTTCCCTGGAACCTTCAGTGTCCATAAGAGAGGAGCCCAGAAAGCAGAAGGACTTCAGTTGGAGAAGAGACACTCTCAGTATTCACATGCTCATCCCCAGGGCCGGCCATCTGCCAAACTCACCGAGGAGAGGTAGTCCCGTGACCAGGCTCTTTGGCATCCCCAGTCCTGGCGCAAGCCCTGGAGCACTCCCATGGCTGCCACTTTGGCCTTGATCTGAGCCATGTCCGAAGGGGGGATGTTCTTCACCAGCTGTCGGGCTCGCCACCTGACCAGGAAAGAAATGGGAGCTTCTTTGGAGCTGGAGGAGAAGAGGACTAAGACTGGAAGAGGGAAGGAATGGGAAGGAAAGAAAAAATGGAGGAGGGAAACTGGTTGGAGAGAAGAAAGAGACAGAAGGGGAAAAAAAAAAGGGAGAACCCTGGAGGAAAAGGAAGGCTACCTTCGGAAGAGTCCCTGGCAGGTGTCTTGGAAAGGTTGAAGCACAGTAGGGGGTGTGGGCCAGACTAGGTCTCGCCCATACAAGGGGGGGTGGCGGGCAGCCTGGAAGCGGTTTTGCAGCTCAGTTAGATGGCTTCGAACTTTGTGTCGCCGGAAGCAGCCCATAATGGTATAGATAGCCCTCAGGCGCTGGCACCGCCGCCTTGCCAGGGTTCCCCGCCAGGCCTGGAAAGAGGGGACAGTCTCAGTACTCTAGACTGCCTGCTCAGTCCCCAGCGTCTGTCCCATGGACTCCCTTAATTCTTATCCCTTTCCCAAATCTTTAGCATCTCCCCAAATCAAACCCTTGCCATTCCCCTCCAGTCTTCTGAGCCTACCCTATAGACCCTCTGACCCCTGCTCCTATAAAATCTCCACCAAGCATATTGCCCAACCACCCCAGCCCCCAGATATTATCCACTGGACCTGGCACATTCATGAAGATGAATCTCATTAGTACCTTCCCAAACCATGCCCTATTTCCAGCATCCCCAGACCCCACTCTGTGGTTCCTCTTTGTTCTCTTAGGCTCTTTCCTGACCTTTCAATATCTCCCCCAAACATCTCCCCTGCTCTTTTCCCCTTTGTACTCTAGGCCCCTGTACCTTCTGCAGTAGCAGTACTATGATAGGGATAAGCCGGGCCCGGCTCTGCTCCAGCGTGACCAGGGTGCGGGGTGAGCGAATGAAGAGCTTGTTGTGTCCAAAGGCCACATCCCCCTGGAGGCCATGCTGCTCCACCAGAGCACCTACAGCTTCCTTGTCTGAGGCCAGCAGGTGGTTGGGCCATGTGTACTCACAGGTCATCTTGTACCTAGGACAGTGAGAAGGATGCGAAAGAACTCATTTCTGGGCCAGGGGCTATTCTGGTCTGGACCTTTAAGTGGGGGAAGCAGAACGGCCCCTGGCTCCATATCTCCTTCCTAATGCCCATCAGGGTCTCTGATATTCCACTATTAACATTTTTCTCCCTTTGGGTTTATAATTTCTTGTCCTACATTTGAAAATGGGAACATAGCACATTGGGTTGACCATTCCATCTCAGATCTCTTGGTATGAATTACAAAGTGGTAGAGGTGAGTAAGACCTTAGAGACAGACTCTCCATCTTCCTATTTTCTAGATGAGACTAAAGCCCAGAGAGATAAAGTGATTTTTTTTCTAAGGATATTTAAGGTCTGGGATTTGAACTCTAAATTCAATCATCATTCCATTAGACACCCTGCTCCACTAACCCCACAAATGATCACAGGGCTGCCTAATCTATTGTTGACATACCTGTGCCTGAATTACAGGCTCCATCTTTGCCCCAGGAGACAAATGCAACCTCAGAGCCCTGGGGCCCCCCAAAAAAATATGATAGGAGGAGGCTAAAGCTGTCTCTCTCCCATGAGGCTGAAATATCTAGATGAAGTTGGAGGTTGGAGGTGGGAGAAAATAGATATATAGTAAAAGCTAGAATACTGGAGGGGAGGGTCACCTGAGCAAAAATCGAGGATAGGGTTGGCGGGAGGCAAAGCCAGCCCTTCGGACTCTCACATTCTCCAGCAGCCCCAGGTATGCTACCTGGTGACGGCAGCGTTCCTCGTCCAGCTGGCCAGCGGACTTTTCTTCATTGGGTTTTATGCAGCGAACGTAGTACGGTTCCTGAAGAGATCATCTGATTAGGAGCTGGAAAGGACCTTGCGGCTCAACTATCTCATTTTACAAGAGGAGGAATTGGGACCCAGGTCAGTGAAACTGATCACCCATGGTCACACCCTCCTCAAAGGCAGGGGGCCTGTTTTCTCTTATGTCCCTTCAGACAGAACCGGACGCAGGGCTGGACACATAGGAAGACACATTTCGAACATAACTGGGTCGATGATCAGAGGGTCTCAGACTGCTGACCAGTCAGTGCTGGTCAAAAGCTTCCTCCTGCTGGACCAGTTCTGTTCCTTAACTCCTCTGGATTGTTGCTCATGTCTTCTCTACGCCTCCCTCCCCATTGCCTGTCCCTGAAAGACCACCTCAAATGGCTTCTTCCAGAAAATCTTCCCTGACTCCTTCAGGTCAATAAAGAGCTTCCCTTTCAGATCCAGCCTAGCGTTTGGTTCTTTCACTCTTGGGTGCTTGTAACAGATAGTATTGTCTGTTATAGTAATCTCTGTTGCACTGAAGGTGAGCCTCCAGATGAAAGGAGACCTCAGACATCGAGCGCAACTCACCCTTAGAACAAGAGTTCCTCATCCAGCATCCTGACAAATGCTCCAGCTTTTGCTTGATGACTGGGCATACACAGGTTCCTGAGGCCACCCGTACCACTCTTTGGAGAGATGCTTCCTACTTAAACCCCAAGATCTCTTTCAGACAAATGTCTGTCTAACCATGCTTCCCCATCCCCTCATCGCATACTCGTGAAATTTATTCTAATTGCAAAAGTAAAACTTTACATTAATCTCTATTTGATTTCATTGAATTAGACTTGGTTTAACATTATAGTCTATCAAAATCTCTTTCAGTCCTGTCAAACAAATATGGCAACCATTCATTCCAGCTCTGTGACACTCGCGCTGATGAGCATGCCATCTATTCCTTTCTCTAGATGTTTGATTAAAAACTTACATAGCACAGAGCCTGGCACAGATCCTATGGGAATTCAACACATGACTCTTTTCCAGGTTGAAATTAAATCATTAGTAATTACTCCTTGGAGCTGACCAAGAGCAAATCCATCCACACCGACACTACCGTCTAATCCACATCTCTCCATGTTGTCCTACAAGTGAGTCTTTGTCCATGCTTTGTGAGAAGTCAGCTCAACTCTGTCTCCTGCACTCCCTTGGTCTACTGGCCTAGTTACCCCGTCAGAAAGGAAATAAGATATGTCTGGCATGACCTGTTTGTGACAAAACTATTATGGCTCTTTGGAGTTATTGCTTCCTTTTCCTAATGTTCATTAACCATTTCCTTAATAATATATTCCAGAATTTTGCCAGGAGTTGAACTCAAGCTCACTCACCATTCTTATAGAATGCTATGTTTCTATAGTCAAACAGCGTTACCTGACCTTGCTTCCATCTTCCATATGTGTCTTTAAAAAAATGTAAGTTCAGTGCCCATCAGCTGGAGAATGGCTGGACACATTGTGGTATATGACTATAATGGAATACTATCATGCCATAAGAAATGATAAATCGATGATGTCAGAACAACCTGGAAAGACTTATATGGATTGAGGCAGGGTGAAGTGAGCCAAAGCAGGAGAATAATTTATAACAACTGCATTATAAAAAATAACAACTTCGAAAGACTTGGCGTCTCTGATAGATGCAATGACCAAAAATTCCTCTAGAGGACCAGTGATAAAGTGTGCTATCCATCTCCTGACAAAAAGATGATGGACTCAAGATGCAGAGTAAAGCATACATTTTGGACAGAGCCAATGTGGGAATTTGTTTTATTTGGCAAAGATACTGGAGTAGTTTTCTATCTCTTTTTCCAGCTCTTGTGATGAAGATGAAGAAACTGAGACAAATGGGTTTCAGTGACATGCCCAGGATCACACAGCTAGTAATATCTAAGGCCAGATTTTCATTCAGGAAGATAAGTCTTCTAAGCTGGCACTCTACCCTCTTGGCCACCTCGCTGCCCTCTACAACATCAGTAACACGTGGGAATTTGCTTACTTAACTACACCTATGGGCTACAAGGAATTCATTGTTATTTTCCTTTTTCCCCCCAAAGGCAGGGAGGGAGGAAAAAATAGATTTTTGCTAATAAAAAAGAAAAAAAAGAAAAACTTAAAAGTTTAAGAATGCCATGTGCATCACTTTGGTTTAAAAGATATCCCTCTTTCCTCCTCATTGTAATTTTTTCTCTTTGTGTTTTCAGAGTTTCGTTCACTTCCCCTTTAGAATTTGAGGCCATGATCTCCTTATTTCTTACCTATCTTTTCTCAGAATACTTTGAAATGGTCATGTTTTGCATGACTATACATGTATAACCTATGTCAAACTGCTTGCCTTCTCAATGAGAGGGGGGAAGGGAGAGAGGGAGAGAATTTGGAACTCAAAATTTGGGGAAAAAAGAATTTTAAAACTATTTTACATGTAACTGGGAAAAAATTAAATATTAAATTTAAAGAGAAGAGAAAGGAGAAATGGCCATGGTCTTCTACCTATTTCCTACCTATCTTTTGCCCTGCCTTCCTCCTTTTTTCTATCACAGATCCACTCCACCTAAACTTCCAATCAAGTCTACCACAGCAACCAGGGCCTCCTTGTTGGTGACAATCAGATCTAGAATGGCAGCTCCTCTCATTGGTTTCTTTATCTTTTTGGGTTGGTTGATTCATTAAGGCAAGTTAGGAAATGATAAGCTGCTTTTCCTTTGACAGAGAGTTCAAGCAGTTGTCCATATAAGCAAAGGCCCCTATCACGGTCATACACCAGGTTTGTGATCTGTTTCCTTCACATCATCTAGTTCCTTTTCCTGCCCAGGTGATCTATATTATACTCGGATAACAATATCAGTTCTATTACTTTCTTCATCTGGTTCCCGGATTTCTTTCCATGATGATAGCTTTTAAAATACAGGATTACTTCACCACGAATAATAACTCCCTCCTCCCTAACCCTTTTCATTTTTATACAAGTTTATTATCTTTCAAATCTTCAAATGCCTCTCTATAGAACTTTTTTTAACCCTCTCAACAAATTGTCCAGCAAAACAAATTCTTACATTGACCATGTCCAAATAAACATGGCTCATTCAGGATTTTATACCCATTGCCTCCCTGGCAAGAGATGTGTGACATAATTTACCTTTAGTCCTCTGGAAACTCCATCTTTTTTTTTAATCTATCCTGCTTGTTTTGAATTAGATATAATCTTTCAGTGACGTTCCAGTTATGGATCCTGTCCCACTGTTACTGATGAAACTAAATTTGCTGTCCTGTCTTATCTCCTACTAGACTGTGGGCTCCAATAGGAAAGGAGCCATGTCTCATCTAAACTTGCATTGAAGTGCCTACTTAACTGTGTGCCATGAATTCTCTGAGTGGCCAGGGTTACAAAGACCAAAATGGAAACAGTCCTTGCCCACAAAGACCTTATATTCTATTGAAGGAGTACAACTTGTACATAAATACAGAAAATATGCAAAGTAATTTTAGAGGGTGAGGAGAGGAACTACGGAATCAGGAAGGCCTGGTGGGGGAAGAGGACCTCCAACTGATTGTAGAAGGGAGCTAGGGATTCCAAAAGAAGGAAGGAGGGAGGGAAAGTATTCCAAAGAGGGGAGAAGCACCCTGTTCAAGAGAAATGTTTCTGAGGAGAGAGAACAGCAAATTGTCCAGTTCAGCTGGAAGTAGAGTGGTGAGGGGCTGCAGAGGGAAATCATTCTAGAAGGACAGGTTAGATTTAGAAGGAGAAAGGCTTTAAGGGCCAAGTGGGAGTGTTTTCATTTTATCCTAGAGGCAATAGGGAGCCACTAAAGATTCTTGAGTATGAGATGAGACATGGTGAGACTTGTGCTTTATAGATACCAATTTGGTATTTGCGTCCAACCACAAAGGAGGTTAGTTACTAATCTGGTTCCTGATGACCTGAGCTAAAGTGTGTCCTGTGGATGCCCTCTACCAACACACAGTAAGCACTTAATAAACATTTATTAAGTTACTGAGCAAAGGTCTCTCCATTTTTCCTCTTACTAAAATGTGTCTTTTTCCTACTTCACCTCTTGGCCTTTAGCAGGAAAGAGGAAGCCTCATCCTTGAAGCCAGAGACCCCAAATCTGAAAGGGAAAGCCACCTCAAGCTAATCTATCTTGAGTAGTTTAACCTAAGCCTCATCCACTTTCTCTCCTTTCTCTCTTTTTCTTTTTTGGAAATGATGAAATTTGTTCCACACTTTCTACCTAACCCCTCATCCCCCAGGCATGCAGAAATAAATAAAAAATTATTTTACCCTAGAAACTACCAAGGAAGTTTGTTTGACAAATGAGTTTTTACATTCATGCCAGTCTTCTGCCCTGCCCCCAACCCCAACCCTATCCCTTCTCCCTGGAATCTGAGGGGTGGAACACAAGTTGTGCCAGACAGAGGTAACTGGAGGTGGGGGCTCATCCCTCCCCATTGGGCCCCCATACCTTGGATGCTAGATTCTCTACCAGTGCAACCATTGAGTTCTTGAAGAGTGTTCCTGCAGTCAGGGGACGCTTGGTGACCTCAGTGATGTCCTGCTGTCCATCGGGCCACATGCCTTGAAGGGTGAGGTCTGTGCTGTGGGTGCCAGACTTGAACTCTTAGTCCTCATTCCAGAGACCAGCCCATGCCAGTCCCTCTCCTTGGGCTCTCCTCTACTATTTCACTATCCCTTTGGCTCAAAAAAGAAGACTAGGAACTAAAATTTGAATCATAAAATGTTGGAATTGTAAGGAAACTTAGAGATTATTTAGTAAAACTCTCTCATTTTCCAGCTAAGCAAACTGAGGCCCAAAGAGATAGAGAGACTTGACCAAGGTCATGCAGCTAGTAAGTAGCAGAAATCAAATCTTTTGGCCCCAAGTCAGTGTTTCTTTTGCACCCTACCCAACACTGGTTCAAATCCCAACTCTGCTACCAACTTGCCACATAAGCTTGGGCAACTTTGACCTCTTCTTCTTTCTGCAACTCAGTTTCTCCATCTGTCAAATGAAGGGGCTTGACTATGGTCCACTTCCAGTTTTAACATCACCCAGAATTCTTCTGCCCTGCCTCCAACTTCCACCCTAGCTCCTGCCCTCTCTAGCATAGCTCAGTAACTTATCCTTTATCCAACCCTCTAACAGGTCAGTCCAAACTCTCCCTCTCTTTTCCCAGACCTCTCACCTGTTGTACAGGAGCCTTTTAAAGTCCTGGAAAAGAGAATCTTTGTTCTTGTCAATGAAACCCTCCACGGAGTACCTAGAGGGGTGAGAAGTTTGGATATTGAGGGAGAAGAGGCAACACAGCTGTGAGACAATCAGAGACACAGGAAGGGAGTGGGCAGTGAGGTTGCACAGTGGATAGAGTGCCAGCTCTAGAGTCAGGAAGGCTTCCTGAGTTCAAATCTAGCCTTAGACACTTACTAGCTGTGTGACCCTAGGCAAGTCACTTAACCCTGTTTGCCTCAGTTTCCTCATCTGTAAAATGAACTGGAGAAGGAAATGGTAAATCACACCAATATCTGTGCCAAGAAAACCTCAAATGGGGTCACAAAGAGTCGGACAACAAGAGGAAGGGAAAGAACCAGGAGCAGAATGAAGGAGTCAAGTGCGGGATTTTGAAATAGTCTTCTGTCTCTTCTCCTACACTCACTGCAACCCATTTCCTCTTTTTCTCCTCTCCATTTAGTCAAATCTTATCCATCCTTCATGGCCTAGTTCAAATTCCAACCCATCTAGGAAACCATCCTCACCTAAAAGGAACATCTTTGTTTCCTTTGTTGTGTCTCTCACCACAGAGACCATCTAGTACAACTCTTTCCCCCTCTGTTTTGGTTGGTTTTCAGTTGGTTTAGTCACATCCAACTCTCTGTGGCCCCTGTTGGAGTTTTCTTGGCAAAGACCCTTTGTTTTACAGGTGACTAAAATGAGAGAGGTAAACTGACTTGTCTTAAGGTATTCACAAAGAAGAAAAACACAGCGTCAGGATTCAAATCTCGTGCTCTGTCTATGAGGCTGTTGAATTTCTCTGTGTCTCTGTTTGAGGCTCTGTGGTCATTCTAATCGTATTTACTTCCCTCTTGACTCAGGCATATCTATGCTTACACTCTCTGTCTCTCTCCTCCCTCTCCCCCCAGCCCTCCCTTTCTGTCTCTGTCTCTCTTGTGTGCTTGCTTACACACACACACACACACACACACACACACACACACACTCACATACTTCCCCACTTCTACCATCCCAGCTTCCTCTCTCTCCCTTAATGTGGAGCTAAATGCAGCTTATCTGTCCTATTTATTGAGTAGAGTTTTATGTTACAAAATTTCCAAGTTGGAAGGGACCTCAAAGACCATCCCATCCAGCCCCTACCCAAGAATCACCTCCACAGCATGCTTTACAGTTAGGTCAACAGTTTTTGCACAAAGCTCTCTAGAGAGAGGGGGCTCACCACCTTCCTGGGCAGCATATTCCACTTTGGGATAGCTCAGATTTTAGGAAATTTTTTTTTATAAAGAGCCAAAACTTTCCTCTTTGCCACTTTCACCTCTAGTGCCTTCTAGAGTCAAGCAGATCAAGTTTATTCTGTCCTCTACCTAACACTCTTTCAAACACCTGCCCCCCTCTAAGTCTTCTCCAGGCTAAAAACACCTATCTAGTGATGTTCATAGGGCATTGTAAGGTTAACAGGATATAAGATCTTCCCAGACCATTAATAAGCCTCACATGGAGACCAGAGGCCACAGGGACATCCACACCTTTCCAATTAAGTGTTTATTTCAAAGCTTCTCAGTATTAAGTCAATAAAGTTTCTAGTCTTTGATGGAAAGAAGATAGATTGTATTGCTTGGAGGGAAAGGTGTAGGCGGAGAGATAAATAGGCAGAGAGAAACAGGTAAAGGGAAGAACTTGCTTAGGGTAACCTGTTTCCAGTGTCTTTCCTCCCTGGATTGGTGATGAGTACCTTACTAAATCTTGCCTTCTGGTATCCTAATAACAATGGTCCAAATAAACATTTTGGTTTTGTCTTGGAGGAGGAGAGTTTATTATATTTTGTGAACAAACCCTGGGAATACATATGCATATTCATAGCACCTTCTATGGGTATCACATTGGTGTTACAGGCATGAATTCAAGGACCTTCTTGAATTCTAGTTGCCAAACCCTGGACATTCTCCATCTTATCAATATCTTCCCTAAAATATGGTTTGCAGAACTAAACACATATTCCAGATGTGGTCTGACCAGGACACAGTACATAATGCAGCATAAGAGCTTATTGGCTTTCTAAACTGATTCCCAATTAGCTTGTGTTCCACTAATCCTCTCAGATCTTTTTCAGATGAACTGATGTCTAGTTATGACTCCCTTATCTTATATCTGTGAAGCTGATTCTTTTCATCTAAATGGAACACTTTACATTTAACTCTATTAAATTTCATCTTAGTCAAAATTAATTATTCTTCCCAGTTGAGTCTGTACTTGATCTAAAAATTAGACATAACAGATAGCTAGGTGGCACAGGCCCTGGAGTCAGGAGGACCTGAGTTCAAATCTGCCCTCAGACACTTGTTAACTGTGTGACTCTGGGGCAAGTCACTTAATACTGATTGCCTCCCCCCTAAAAAAAAAAATATCCACACACATACACATATTCATTTAAGTTGCTGTTCATTTAGATGTCACCCAATTCTTCCCCTCTAGCTTAAAGGTTCCTTCAGTTTAGAGGCTTGGTAAAATAGTCCTTACGTGACATCCCCAGCATAATGTCTAATGCGGAAATCTCTGCCAAACTCCATGGTCTTGTCTGTGGGAGAGAGCTGCAGAGACAAGGAAGGGTTAGAGATCAGGACAGTGGGAAGGATCAAAGTAGGCGAAGTGGAGGAGGTAAAGGAGGTGGAGGTGATGAGGAAATGAATAAGGAACGTTCTGTTAGCCTGGAGTGCGAACCCTCTTTGCCTCCATTTCTTGAACACCTGCGAGATTATGGCTCTAGAGCTGGAAGAGATCTCAGAGGGCACCAGCCAGTCTAACTTCTTCCTTTTACAGATGAAGAAACTGAGGCCTGGACAGGTTGAGGGACTCATCCAGGAAATGTCACAATCAGACTTCTGCCTTCAGAACTATCCCTTTTCCCATTGTACCGTGCATGAGAGCTCCCTTCAAGGTGAAGTTTGAGATGCATCTTTCTTGATCTCCCCAGTCATTAGTGCCTTTCTTCCCTACTCTCATTACCTTGTATTTACTATGAATGTTTTCTTTAGAAAGGCAACTAGGTGAATTGAGTGGCCTGGAGCTAGGAAGGTCTGACTTCAAATCCAACCTCAGGCACTAAGGAGCTGTGTGACCCTGGGCAAGTCACTTAATAGTTTGCCTCAGTTTTCTCATCTGTAAAATGAGCAGGAGAAGGAAATGGCAAACCATTCCAGTATCTGCCAAGAAAACCCCAAACAGGATCACAAAAAGTTGGACACGATTGAAATGACTGAAGAACACCAGGAAGGAGTTGAAATTAAACCCAGGTATCCTGACTCCCAGCTTCAGCACCTATCTACTATATCGTGCTGGGGATTCACTGAAGGGCTATACTGTAAGGCTGTTTACTGATAGCACAGTGAGAATATCTATATCTATAAATCAGATTGGGTTTTTAATTGGTTTTTTTTTGGCAGGATGAAGGCAAGATAGGACAGACAGGCCGGGGTAAAAGTGGGAGGGTACTAGCAAATATTTAACAACTGGCTGTCAAAAATATATGCGTGATGCATCTTTAAATTTCATCTATATTATTAATGCTCTTTCCATCACTTTCTTAAGTCTGCGTAATCAACACAATAAACAAAGCCCTGGTTTATGTAACCTTTGCTGATTTCTTAGACTGAACATTTTAACAACCAGTTCTCAAGCTGACTCCAACACATACCTGGACTGGGATAGATACACGGAATTTAGAGAATCTAGAGAAACTTTTCATCCAATAGAGGAGGAAACTGAGGTCCCGAGAAAGAATCTAGTGAACAGAGAACTAGATTGAGAACCAGAGGACCTTGGTTTGAATCCTACCTCCTGCCATCGGCAAGTCACTTTAACTAGAGAGGTCTTAGAGATCAGTCGTTCAAAATCACACAGGGAGTAAGAAGCAGGGCAGGCGTTTGGACCCAGCTCCTCTAACTCCAAATTTCAATGCCTTTCCCTTGTGCATTTCCTTATCAGCAAAATGAGGGATGACTGCTAAGGCTGTTTTCAACTATAACATTGTATAATTTCCATGATAAATAACTTCCCCAAGGTAATACTTTGCACTTAATAAGTGTTGAATAAGTCATTCATTTGTTGTAAATAGGTGCTTAATAAGTGCTTCATTCATTCTCTTGATGAAATATTGTTTGGAAGTTTCAATCGTGTCTGACTCTTGGTAACCCCACTTGAGTTTTTTTGGGGGGGGGTCAAAGAGAGTGGAGTGGTTTGCCATTTCCTTCTCCAGCTCATTTTACAGATAAGGACATTGAGGCAAATGGGATTAAGCGAGTTGTCCAGTGTCACACAGCTGAGTGTCACAATCTGAGACCAGATTTGAACTCAATTTTTTAACTGAGTTTTCCTAACTTCAGGCTGGCACTCTATTCAGTGTGCCACCTAGCTGCCCCCCTGACTTGATAGACAAATGAACTGAATTGAATTTAGTGATTTAATAGTATAGTCAAATTAAACCAAGGTGTCCAGACTCCCAGGCTTAGGGTCCTTCTGCTGTGCTGCTTGGGCACTGTGCGCTGCTCCGGACATGTGAAGGGGAGGGAAGTGAAGGTAGTATCCTTGGCATGGACAGCCAGGGTAAGGGGAAAATGTTGCAGGTACAGATGGGCCAGACAGGAATGAGGAAATCAGAGGACACATACCTGGCGGCTGGTGTAGTGGGGGTGGTGTCGGTGGTGGGTGTCCAGGCTCTGAAGGAATAGACGGTCTGTCACAGTGCCAACAGTGCAACAGGCCTCATCCAGTATGGCTAACACACCTCGATGGGGCCGCTCTACCAACTCCACGATGGCTGCATTATTGAAATATTCAATCTGGGGTTGAGAGACAAGGAAAGGGAGAAGAAAATCAATCCAGCTTCCTGATCCTGGCATTCAAGCTCCTCCAAAATCTGGACCCAAGCTGCCTCTGCAGCCTTGGCTCCCACTGTACCCCCACGCAAGCCCTCCACTCCAGCCAAGCCGATGATAGGCCGTTTCTCAAACCCACCTAGGTCAATCCTAGTTTCTCCTGCCTTCCCTCATCCTTCCTGGGTATCCACAAAATCCTGACTGTTCTTCTAGGCCCAACCACCCTCATGCCTTCTCTACCAGGAAGTCTTCCCTGACGGCTGCACTTGAATTGATAGCATAGTGTGATAGAAAGTGTGTGATAGTGTGATTGAATGTACACTCAGAAAAATTGGGTTTGAGTCTTAGCTCTGCTCCCTGTAGACCTTGGGAAAGTCCCTTAATCCCCTGCCCCTTCAAGAGACTGGACATGGGCACCGTTCAATCCCTAAACCTGTTTCTCCTGCCCAGTGAAGCCCCTTTGTCCCACCCCTATAACAATCCTAGCTAATGTAGAGTGCAAGCAAAGAGGATTAAAATTTACAAGAGCTTTTTTCACATCAATCCTGTGAGGTAGAGGGTGCAAGGATGACAATCTCATTGGACAGAATTGAGACCCAGGAAGAAGGAGGGATATGCCCAAGGACATACGCAGGGTTTGAAACCATATCTTTTGTCTACAAGCCTAGTCATCTTTCCACCACACTGTGACGTTTGTATTTGACCATGTTCAGGAGTGATCCAATGACTGAACAGGCACTCCCAGTCTTTCCATCTTCTGCACCCTGTCCCTCATCCCACTCCAAGCTATGTGTTCTACCCTGCCCCAGCTGGGCACTCACATTCTGCCAGGTGATGCCCTCCCGCTGATATTCCTCCTGCTCCTGCTTCAGGATAAGTTGGATGAACAGCTGCTGGAGTTTCTCATTGCAGTAGTTGATGCAGAATTGCTCGAAGCTGGTTAATTGTTGGTAGGCATTAGTTGGGGACAAAACTCTGTGGGTTGCTATATGTCCATTAAATAGTTGTCATCTCCCTTAACAAAGGAGGCAAGTGTCTACATGGTGTAATGGATGAGAAGGACTTGGAAAGTTCTTTCCAAAATATCCCTTTCAAGAAATCCCACCATTAGAGTCATTCCTTTGGGTTAAGCATTGTCCACTCGAGGCTCCCTGAGTTCTCCCCTTCCTCCTCCCATTTGCCTACTCTAGCATTTCTGAACAGCTAAAATATGCTCCTGTCCACTGTAGGGGAGAGACAAGGGCTCCACCAAATTCCTAAAACCACCACATACCATCTCTAACTCTCCCATTTGAAAGAAAGCAAACATTCTCTTTAGCAATGAAACCCCCAGGTATCTATCTATCTGCCTGAATTCAAGTAGATCTAGAATTGCAAGATAAGACCTTGGAGAGATGGGGGAGATGTTGGCCTGGTCTTGGGGAATGTTTGTGAGACAGGTAACATTGAAGAGATGGAGAGATGGGAGGGATATTAAAGACATGGAAATGGTCAATGTTAAGGAATTAGAGAGTAGAAGTTACCTATTATCAGGGAAGATCTCAAAGCCATAGATGTCCAACACCCCAATGACAGTGTCCTTGCCATCTCGCCGGGGATCCCGACCTCGTGCTTCCATCACGTCGTTGATGCGCCCCACAATCCAGCCAAATAGCCGTTCATATATTGCCTGCAGAGGGGCCAGGGTGGAAAGACTGCTCTCTCATTTCTGAGCATTCTCAGAGGCTGGGCACAGGTGGACTTCCAAAGTGATTCCCTCCCTGGACTAGAAAAGCTGACACTCTATACCAATGAGAGAGTTCTCAGTTTTCTAGGGGGAGAGTGTATATAGTATAAGTGAGGACCCTAACCCAGACTGAAGTAAAGCAAAGAGTTGGAATAGAGTGATGTTGGGGAACAAGGAGGGTGCTGAAATATTGTAGGGAAAGTGTTGGTGTTATCTTTTAGGATCAGGAAAAAGATGCTTGCCCAGGAGAGCACCCAATTGGGGACTATGAAATTAAAGACTTAGTAGAAGTTGTAATGTTAGAAGGGCCTTAGAACATAAATTGTCAGAACTGAGGGGGGAACCTGGGACTTAGAATATATATAGGCTGCTAAAGCTGAAGAGAACTTAGCACATAGAATGTTAGAACTGAGAAAGTTTAGAGATCATTTAGTCTGACTGACTGGGGCAAAGAATGAGGTTGGAACACAGCTAGAAAGAGGGCGTCACGGGGGTTCCGAGGGACTCTCAAAACTTTTCCCTAGATACCTTGGCACAGGCGTCACGAGCATATTGAGCCTCAGGGGCACTATGGCCCTTCTCAATGAGCTCCCGGCCCCCAGAGGCCACAGTTCGAGACAGGAGGGAACGCATCATCAGCTCCGGGGGTGTGGCTGTCAGTCTTGCCACAAGGTCCACCAGCGTCTTCTCTGCCACCTCCAATCCCGACTCAGTCTCCACAAACTGAATATTGCCCTGGCAACCAAAGAATTCCCCCACTTTTACTTAGAGCCCATGCAGGCCCAGAATGTTCAAAGTAGAATTGCAGGTCCATTTGTGTGTTTGTATCCCCGACTCTTAGCACAATGCCTGAAACATAGTAGGTACTCAATAAATACTTGATAAATTGAATGGGAGGCAGCTAGATGGCACAATGGATAAAGTGCCAATCTGAAGTCAGGAAGATTCATCATCTTCCTTAATTCAAATCTGACATCAGACACTTATTAGCTGTATGACCTTGGGCAAGTCACTCCACTATCTTTGCCAAGAAAACCCCAAATGGGGTCACCAAGAGTCAAACAAGACTGGATGACCACAAAATTGAGTGAAACTTATGCTTCTCCACTTGGCATTCAAGGAGTACCTTGGTCTAGCCTCAACTTGCATCTTTCTGCTCTCCCCAGCTCTCCTCTAGGCATAGCTGTCTCTTTTCCATCTTTCCTAAACCCTTCTGCTGTGTCACCTCTACTCACAGTACTGCCCTCTTCCTCCCTGATCTTCCTTTTGATCAGATCATAGGTTTCCCACACCCCATCCCACTCTCCTTTGTGGAGGTGAAGATGGTGGTGGTGGGATCCACAAGTGTGGAGTATCAAATAAATTGTCAAATTTTTTGAAGCAAACAGATGTCATAGGTTTAAAACTTCAAGGGACCTTAGAGGTCATCTAATCCAATCCCCTCCCATTTTACAGATAGGGAAACTGAGACCAAGAGTAATTAAGGGACTTGCCTAAGGGTACACAGATGCAGAATCAGGATTCACACTTAGGTTTTCTAAATCCAGGACACTTTCCACTAAAACACCCTTTAACACCTATAACACTGCCTATACTCCTCATTTTAACATTTATGTTTTCTATTGTTTTGTATTTTGCCTCTACAAATCCAAATCCAAATGTCTAGAAGTCTGATACTAGGGTGTAAACATCTAAGCTACTGTCTGTCTTCTTTCTCCTCCCTATTCATGCCCTACACTTTCCTGAAACTCTCTATCCCTTCTCTTACTTTGCCCCCCTCTGCCTCTCCATCTGCTCAATTTCTCCTGACCCTCCTATAAAGACCAGCTCAAGGTACCACCTCCTCTAGGAAGCCCTCCCCACTCCAGAGCCAATCCATAACAACTTCCGCCTCAGATCTCAGAGTACTTCAATTGTCTATCAGAGGAGTTTATCATGGAATATTGTGTAAGATGGTTAGCAGTGTTTGTGTCTTTATCTCTTTACTGAGTTGTGAACTTCAAGAGAGAGAAGGAGGTTTGTATTCACCCCAGTGCCAAGCAGAGGGTTGTTGGCAGTAGGTGTTCAATAAAAGGGATAGGGACTGGGCTGGTGACATTGGTACAGGGAGCTCACAGACAAGGACATTCCTTCTACCAATCAAATTCTGAAACCTATTGTCTTAGAAAGTTGCTCAGAGCATGAACTTAGTGACTTTCCCATTGTAACATTTGCCCAAGCCCAGGTGGGACTGGTTTTGAGGCAAGTTCTATTTACTACCCTGTCCTACCTCTTAAATCAAACTTTGCTGAAATGAAGTGTTAACATCTATATAGCCTTGACTTGAGAGGCTTAGATTTATCTAGAAGGGGACTCTTGGGAAATCTCGGTGACTAATTGTCAGATTCCCTGGTTCCTCTTCTCACCACTATCCTTTCCCTTCTCCTCATCACTTTCTTTATATCTCTAAACCCAGGGTTCATTGAACAAAATGAGGCTGGATAATAGCTGAAGACCAATCTGGGGTCGGGGATGAGGAGGGAGGTGGTTCGTAACAGGATCATAAAAGGAAAACAGAGACATACAGAAGAATAAAAGGTGATCTTTTCTCTGTCTGGAGCTGGCCTCAACAACCATTGCCCCGCCTTTGTTAACCAGAGACCAGAACTCTCCCTACCCTACTTCCACCTCCCTGCTTCATCCGTCTGACCTAATACCCATTGACTCATGGGAGACGGGGAGTGCCACAGCCCCACCCCTGCTGTTCTATCAGCCAGACCTGGGGAAATCCAGAAGTAAGCACCCCCAGCTCCTTGACCCTTCCCTCCTTACATAGGGAGGTACGTTTCACCTCCCACTGCTTACCAAGTGCAAGATGGCTGCAAGGATACGGTGCACACAGTCCACCTCATCAGGGCTGAAGCCTATAACCTTCATGGCCTGGATCACAGACCGGTAGTTGGCCTCATCGCTATCTGAGGACTGGAGAAGAGGGTGGGGTAAGATGTGACGCTGGTTCTACTGATCCCTATCCTCAACCCTTTCTTCTGTAACCTTGGTCACACAGCTGAACTTGGAGTACAGAAGATTCCTTCTCCCTGGGCTTCCCCAACCTCAATTAGGCCAGATTAGAGGAGTTCCCCGGGCTAAGGGGAAGTGGACTTCAGGGTTTCCCAAGAGGAAGGAGGAATTCCCTGAAGACTGTATGGGCTCCCTGGAAAAGCAAAGACTAGACACCATGAAGTTTCTTTCTAAGAATAAATTATGTATTAAATTTTATCTCTATGGTGCTTAATAAAGGACCTTCCTCCTAACTATAAAAGATAAGAAGTACATTATCCCTCTTCATTAATATTAGCATTATTATCCCTGTTTCATAAGTGTAGAAGTTAATATTCAGAAAGTTTACATGATATGACCAAGGTCACACAGACTGGAATGTAATTATTCAGAACTCTTTCAGCTGCTAAAAACTACTGAAGTCTGGGTTACTACCAGGGGTCATCCATCCGTGTCCTGTTCCGTTTGAGGATGTAGTGAGTTGTTTCTAACCTTCTCTTCCCTCAATACTCACGCTGAGCCCTGCCCCTTGCTGGGTAAAGGTGTACAAGGCTGGGTCCCTCTGCAAGTTCAGAACCTGGAGCTGATCATCCGTGGCTCCCCTCAGCAGCTGGAGGGAGGGAAAAAAAGGGAAAGGGAAGTAGGGGAAAAAAGGGGGCCATCGGCATCTGGCAACCATCTGCCCCACCTCAACCAACCCTAACCCTCTCTGCTGTGCCAGAGGCAACTCCCAAAGGGGTGCTAAGGGAAAGTCACATGACACACTCTCATATATTCACATGCAAATTTCCCACAACCTGGGAGGATCAAGGCACCTCATACATCTGCTTGCACACAGGCGTATACTGTTACACACAACCAAGACACTCACTCAAACATGGGCACACAGATGGAGTTGCATAGTCCTATATAACACACAATACCTGTCTCATACCTGGCCCATAGGCCCACATCATCCATGAGCATAAGAATGATAAGGGGAGAGTATGAGGAGGTGGGGATAAGGAGGGAAGGGGTGAGGGGGGTGCTTCCTTCTAGATTTCCCCAGGTCTGACTGACAGAGCTGCAGGGGTGGGGCTCTGGTACTTCCCATCTCTCCCCAGTCACTGAGTTGAAGGTCAGAGATATGGAGAGGGGAGGCGGAGGCCCACAAAGTTTCTAGATCTGACTCAACATGTCTTCTCTAGACTTCTAGGGGTATCCCAATCAAGAACTTTCTGGTCCCCAGTGACCTAATTCTTCCCCCTCAAACTTTTTATCAACAGTTCTCACCAAAGTTTAAGCCAAGGCCTCCTTCATTTCCCCCTCAACCCATGTAATCATAAGATTACAGATTTGGAGCTAAAATGGAATTTAGGGGTCATCTGGTCGCCACCACCAACCCATTTTATGGATCAAAGGACCTTAAAGATCACCTATTCCAATTCTCTCATTTTAGAGTTGGGGGATGTGAGGGCAAGAAATTTTGAGTGACTTGCCTCACCCTCGAGTTCCCACCTGGGAACCATTGATCCAATTCCAGCCCCTGGTCTGTCCCATCCCTTACCTGGTAGAATGAGTGGAAATTCCTCTCCCCAGAATGCTGCTTAAGAACTCTAGACTGAAGGAAGATAAGAAAGAAGGGATAAGGGGTCTGTGAAGCTCCAACCCTTCCTTCCCCACCCACAACCCCAGCCTTTCTTCACTTTGCCTGGAATATTCTGCCAATGCAATGCCTACTAGTTTCTCAAGACCCAACTCAGTTTCTACTTCATTCATTCATTCACTCCCTCCCTCCCTCATTCATTTTTTCAGAGTTTCACAATACTTAAACTTGGATGTCATCTGATCCATTTTTCTCAGTTGATTGGTTGATTCGCTTTCTCATAACCTTTATTAAACGCAAGTTGTATACAAAGCACCATGGAGAGAGGAAATACAAAGTTCAGCTAAAACAGTTCCTGAAGTCACAAAGTTTGTAGAGAGATAAGACAACACCCCCAATCTTGATAAAGGCCAACGTTGAGCAGTAAGTTCATGAAGAGGTACAAAGCAAAGTTCTGGGTGAGGTCTGAGGGGTAAGATTGTTACCAGGAGGATGAGGAAGAATGAATGGAGGAATCTGCCTTGAAAGGCGGGGAGGGAGGGCACTCCAGGCATGGGAAATAGTGGAGGCCTCCTGACCCCATCTCTACCAGATAATTTAAGATTTTGTAGGTCTTTAATGGCTTCCCCTGCTTATAAACCCTCTCTCTGGCTAGGCCAGAAGTGATTAGAGGAGAAGAACTGAAGCACAGTTGGGATGAAATATCCTTCCAACTCTTAAGATTCTAGCATTTGTTTTCCCTACAAAGCCTAAAACACACGGCTGGACACGTGACAGGCTTGCAAAAACTATTTCATATCTCAAAGCTGAATGGGGCTTCAAGATGTCATCCAGGGTTCAGCTTCTTCCTTCAAGTTCTGGTTTAAAGGATCCCTCCTCCGGGAAGCCTTCCCTGATCCGCCTGATCAGCAATGGTGGACCTCACAATGGAGCTCTCTTATTCCCTAATGCATATATGATTTTGTACCTCAGATACTTGTGCATGGGTCCCATCCCCTTATTTGCCAATAAGGTCCCACTTTCTGCCTTAAATCCTAATCTCTCCTAATCTTCTCTCACCCACCTTGCATAACATCTGGAACATAGTAAGTGCTTAATAAACATCTACTAATTGTTCACATGATACAGTGCTGCCGCATGTGGCTCACAGGAAGCCTAGGCCTGGAGTCAGAAGACCTGAGTTCCAATTCATCCTCAGATACTTACCAGCTGTGTGACTCAGAGCAAGTCACTTAATATCTGTTTGCCTCAGTTTCCTCATCTGGGAATAATAAAAGCAACTACCTCCTAGAGTTGTTATGAGAATCAAATAAGATCCTAACATGAATGGGACTTGTTTTGTTTCTACCACAGAGCCTAGCATAGGATTGGATCCACAGAGCAAGCAAAAGGTTGCTATCCTCATTTTATACATGAGTCAGTTGAGGCCCAGAGAAGTCAAATGTCCAAGGTCATAGAGTGAGTCAAGGAGAGAATTGGGACTAGAAGCTGGGGCTTCTCACTGTCTTCTAGGGTAGAGATTCTTCTATCATGTAGAGATGTCTCCAGACTGACCAGGAGCCAGGTGAGATAATGCCCTTTTCCTCTGCCCTCCTTCCCCACATTCATTCAATTGACCTACCTTCTCCAACAGGTAGCTGTGGATGTGGCCCCCTACTGGGTCTCCCTTGAAGTCAAAGTTGATGTCCATGTACTTGCCAAATCGGCTGGAGTTGTGGTTGCGGTTGGTGCGGGCATTGCCAAAGGCTTCTAGCACACATGTTGATTTGAGCAACACATCCTTGACCCTTTTTTTAGGGGATAAAGGTGGGGAAGGCACAGAAGAGATGACTGTTATGGTAGAAAGGGCCTCAGGAGGCCAGGATATGACCTGGCATCTGGCCCTTGTCATGCTGGCCTGTCTCCATGAGACTAAAGCAAAACAACAGTTCATCAGCTTCCACTGAGGTGACAACTCACGTTTCTATAACACTTTAAAGTCTACAAAAGGGCTGCCCTCCATGTGGCAGGCAGTGGGACAGTTATTACCCCCATTTTACAGATGATGAAACTGAGATTCAGAAAGTTGAAATGACTCAGTCAATATCACATGGCTTTAAAAACTCGGGTTTCCTGACTCTAAGCTCAATGCTTGTCTCACCACGCCAGCTTTCACAAGTGTTCTGTCATACCTCAAAAAGACAGATCTCACGACCAAGTCTCCCTCTTCCTTTAAACCCTCCCTGACCATTCCAATCCACACCAAACTCTCCTTTCCCTGTTCTCTTATACCACCCAGTAGTGAAAAAAGCACTGGACTTGGAGTCCGAAGACCAGACCCCATAACCCTAATCTAACAATTATTAGCTAGTGATTCATTTTGACCTCAGTTGCCACATCTATAAAATGGGGATAGGAAATTTGCTCTATCAACATCATTGTGTGGTTGTAGAAATGTCAGCTACTGGGTCATCCTAGCATTATCATTACCACGCAATGTAACATTTAACTCTTTAGTATCCTACACTGCTCTCTAGTCAGCCTCTACCTAGCCAGAATGAAAGCTCCTAAATGAAAGAACTATGTCTTCTCTTCTCTCGTAATACTTGGCAGAGGGTTGAACTAGGAACAGCAATTTAATAAATTTAATAAAATAAGCAATTTAATAAATAGCAACTTAATAAATAATAACAAGCAATTTAGTAAGTGATTATTAATGAACTTGACTGGACAATTAAACAAGGAAGCAAGTATTAAGTGACTACTACATGCTACGCACTAGTGTTATGAAGGCAAAAGTGAAACAGAGCTCCTGGCCTCATCGTGGACCTTACCTTCTTAAGGGGAAGGCAACATGGACATATGCCTAAGAACTCACATTTCTGTATTGTCATATAGCTTGGCAAGGATCAGCATTTTACAGAGAGACTTATTCAAGCTTGCACACTGAATTGGTTATAGCCCAAGGAAGGAGGGGAAGGGGATGGGTCTCCTGACAATGAGTTCAGCGATGTTTCTAGCATCCCACACTTCATCATACTGTGCCACATCACACGACTTCTGGATCTGGTATTGGAGGAGAATGAATGGGGTACCTCATCTCTCCTCCACAGCTTGGACCCAATTCTTAATTGCTAAGCCAGAGCTGAATGAAACTCTAGGACAGATTCTTATCACTAGAAAGGTCCTCAGAATGCAGAACATAAAATAATAGTGCAGAAAGGACCCTTAAAACATGAAAGGTCAGAGATAGAAGGGATGTGAGAATGTACTAGAATACAAAGGGATGTTAGACCATAGCATTTCACACTTGGGAGGAATCATAGAATGTAGAAAATAGAATGTCAGTTGGAAGGGGCTTGGGAATATGGAGCTGAGAATGCTTCAGTCCTAACTTAGAGGTCAAATAGTCCAGTCCTTGCATTTTGAGGATGAGGACACAGGGCCTTACAGAGGCCAAGGAAGCAGCCCATCCCCAGGGGCAGAGCCTGGGCTCTTCTCCTTCTCTTCTGTGCCCAGTCCTCTCGTTTCCACCTCATCCTCTTACCTCTCCACCTCTGCCCTTTGACTGGGGTTGGTGATGGCTGCAATGTATTGCATGATGTGCTTGCTGGCTTCTGTCTTGCCTGCCCCACTCTCCCCTGGAGGATGGACAGATAGAATGGACAGAATGGATGGACAGAACAATGAGACTGCACCCACCCACCCACCTGGCCAAGATCCCCGTGGCCTTCTAGGGCAGAGTCCCAGCTCCAGTTACAGGGAGACATGGAGAGAGCAGGTCCCTGGGGCTAAGGGCCAAAGTGCCAAACAGGCTCAAACAACCTCCTGACTGCTCACACTGAGCAAGAAGGTGAAGAAGAGTTGGAGTTTGAGAAATCACAAGACACAAAATAGGAGAAAGTCTCTCTGGGAAGGGGGAAAGGGACAGGTTTCTGGGAAAGGGGGTAGGTCCTTAGGGAAGGAAGGAGAGATAGGTAGGGAAGTCAAGGCTGACCTGAGATGACAATGCAGGTGTCCTTGGCCCTGCGCTTCATGGCCTTGTGGGCAGCATCAGCCACGGCATAGAGGTGGGGGGGCCGCTCGTAGAGCTCTCGTCCTTGGTACCTGGAAATCACCTCCGGCCCATACAGGGGCAGCTGCCGGTAAGGGTTCACTGATACTACCACCTCACCAATATATGTGTAGATCCGGCCTTTTTCAAACCTGTGGGCACCAAGGGGCACATCACTCAATCAATCCACAAGCATTTACTAAGCACCTACTAAGTGTCAGGCTTATGCTAGGTACTGTGGATACAAAAATAAAATTATCCCTGCCCTCAAGGACCTTGTATTCTATAGATGGAGATATTGTATGAGAGGCACAGTCAATCTTCAACTTTCCTGTGGGTAACATTCCTAGAAAACATCATGAAGAGGAAAAATGTGAATGCTGATACAGTGAACTTATGGGAAATGGGAGTTTAGGTTCCAGTGACCACCAAAAACTGTAACCTTTTGCTAGAGATTGATGAAAATAAATTTTTCTTCATATAATTCTTTATAGCAAAACATTAATTCCAATAATAAGCACTTTTCCTAACACATTAACGATGGAATAACCCATAAAATGCAGAGCACAAAATAAAATTGTTAATATGCAAGACGTTTTTTCTTGCCAGTAATTCCCTAGAATTCTGTGACCATGTGTGTTAAATCTCAATAAAAAACCCATTTATTTCAGATAAAATTTACTTTTCATAAGACATGAAATCTATCGTACCATAAATATTGCACAGCAAATGCAATTCTTAAAACTAAAACATGTTTTAACATGAATTTTACCTTCCATTGTGTCAGATGGCAGCATGAGGGGATTGTATTGTACACTGCTATAACTCTCTCTACCTTGGCCATGCTCAGAAAACCAAGGGAGGTTGGGATTTTAATCACCAAACTGCTGATCACCTAAGAGCCCAGAGGACATGGATCATGATTTGGGGGCATAACTGCAACACCAAACTTGAGTTTGAAAGGCAAATGATGAAAATATGCAATGAATGGATGAGAGGTCTTTACAGTGGTAGACTGAACACGCCAGCCATTTCACAAACTTGTGCCCAATCCACCTCTTATTTTTCCCCTATGACACATAGCTGGGAACACCTTCGGTGACCAACATGAAAATAAAATCATGCAAATGCTTGAAGTTTCAAAAATAAAATGCTCGATTGTTGAGTATCTATATATACAAAATAGACACAAGACAATTTTGTCAAGGGACTCTGGCAGTTGGGGGAATCCAGAAAGGATATATGTAAGAGGTTGTATTTGAGTCATGAAGGGAATATGAGGTATAGGTGAGCAAGGAATGCCTTCCAGGAATGTGGGGCAGACTTTAAAAAGACATGGTGATGAGAAATGGAATGCTGTAAATGAGGAATAATAGAAAGGCTGATTTGACTGGACCACAAAGTGTGTGTGTGTGTGTGTGTGTGTGCGTGTGTGTGTGTGTGTGTGCGTGTGTGTGTGCGTGTGTGTGTGCGTGCGTGTGCGTGTGTGTGTGTGCGTGTGTGTGTGTGCGTGTGTGCGTGTGTGTGTGTGTGTGCGTGTGTGTGTGTGTGCGTGTGTGTGTGTGTGTGTAGTAATGTGTAATAAGGTTGGAAAGATAGCATTGTGAAGGACTTTACATGACAAGCAGAAGAGTTATCATTTTATTCTAGAGGTAATAAGGAACCACTGTAGTTTATTATAGGAAGGGGAGGGCAAATATCCTGGTCAGACCTGTACTTTAAAAAAATCACTTTGCAGGGTGGATTGGAGTGGGAAGAGTCTTGAAGTAGAGAGACCAACAAAGAGGCTATTGCCCATAGCCCAGGCCAGAAGTGATGAAAGCTTGAACTACAGGTGTTGGCTGTGTGAGGAGAGGAGATGGATTAGGGGGATGTAGAGGAAGAAATGACAAGATCTGGAAGTGGATTGGGTAGGGAGAGTGATGGAGAGTCAATAGAATCTGACTCCAGCTTCAGCTGCCTCAGGAATAGGATGTGTTCCTTTTCCGTGTTCCTTAGGTTGACAATCCCTGGAATAACCCTATGCAATTTAACTAGTAAGGGGGCCATCAGAATCAAAGAATCTGGACTCTGACCAGTTTTCTATCTATGTGACTGGGGTCAAGATATTTTTCCTCTTAGTAAATCAATGTCTTCATTTGAAAATTGAAAGTGTTGTTCTAAATGACTTTTAAGGTCCCTTCCAGCCCCAAATCCTATTCTTTTATATAAACAGAAGTCACCAACTTGCTATGTGACCTTAATCAATTCCCATCTCTCTATTAGAATTTCAACTTCTACTAAATGGAGGATGTGGACTAGATGATTTATGAGGGATTTTTGGTTTTTGTTTTGGTATTTTTTGCTGTTCTGCATCTTAAAATCCTAGATGGGATTGACACTTGAAAGAGGGGAAAGGGACTGATCCCTACAGGGAAGGAGGAGGGGAGGAAAGAAATAAGGTGGGTGAAGAGAGACCCAAAGGGAGGGGCATGGGCTTAGGGCCTAATTGTTTCCTGTTGAGAAGCCTGGGTGTGACAGCAACCAGAGGAGTAGAAAGGGTAGGGCAGCCTCCCCTGCTGCCCTACTGTGTGGAAAAAATGTAAGGCTAGCACCCTAGAATTGGTGATTGGTATAGAGATGGAGGAGACCTTAGAGGCGATCTAGTCCATGGTCCTGATTTTACAGATGAGGAACCTGAGGTCTAGTGAAGTTAAATGACTTGTTCAAAGTCACACAAGTGGTGAAAATGGCAGAGTCCAGATTATCTGGTTCCAAATCCAACATTCCCCTCCTCTCTGCCCCCATTGCATTATGCTGGGAGACAGGTCCATGTTGAGTAAGGGGGTGGGGTTTGGAGAGTGCTGAAGATCCATATAATATACTGAAAAGGAAAGGGGATGGGAGTGGGTAGTAGGGAAAACCCATGTTAAATATGAGAAAAGCCCAGACTGAGTCTGGGAAAGACCCATGATGATTATGAGGGAAAAGCCAAAGTGAAGTGACTGGTGGGTGGAGGTAGAGTAGGGAGACTCAGACTAATGTTAAACTCTAAGGCTCCCTCCTTTCCTCCTGAAAGGCCAATGACTAGAAGTCATTGAGAAGAGAAGGGAACCACTAATCCTGAGGGGAGGGTGATGAGGAGATGCCTGGAGGTCTCGGTACCTCAGTACCAGCGTATGGACAGCTATATGTTATATAGGTGGTCATCATCTTCAGCTACTCTCAACCACTGATGGGTGTGATCCCTAGTATTACACTATGTCACATCCTAGCAGTTCAACCATCCCAAGCCCTTGAACTTCAGGTACACAAAGAGACCAGGAACTTTTCCTGTGTCCAGGTGTTAATAATAATAATAATTTATCATTACTTTACAAATAATTATTGCAAAGTGTCTTATGAAGTGTTAGCTCACAACAACCCTTGTACTTGCTGTCATTACCATCCCTGTCTTACAGATGAGGAAACTGAGGCAAACAGAGGTTAAGTGACTTGCCCAGGGTCATACAGCTAGAACATGTCTGAGACAGGATTAAAACTAAGGTCTTCTTGATTCTTACCTCATTTTCAGATTGTCCATGAAGTCCTCCATGGTCACCTGGTCTAGCAGAACAAAGTCTGGTTTGCCAAACTCTGGACCTTCCTCCTCTTCCATGATTGCTGGACTAAGTGCTGGGTGTTGGGAGGTTGGGCCGTGGAGAGCAGCTGGCAGACCTCTCCCAAACCTTACTGCAGTAAAGGTGGGACCTTCAGTGGGGAGAATGACTCCCTCAGGCAGGCAGATAGGTAACTGCTATGCTGGTGTGGAAAGGCAGCTGTGTTCTCAATGGAGTTGGATGCCTGGTCAGCCACATCTACTCTGTCACAAACTCAGTTCTCTCTTCTTGCCACCACTGAAGAGTGCAATAGGAAGTGGGTTTGGGCTCTGGGAGGTTCCTGTTCTCACCACTTGCAGGGCTCCCCCCACCCCCAGCCTGAGGTGATGTGACCCCTACTTCCTTCTTCCCCTCTGAGAGGGTGTGTCTAACGGTTCATGGGGGGGAGCCTCTCCCAGTTAGCAGTGATTACTTAGGCTTCCACAAGAAATGACATCCTCCCTTTGATTTGGTTTCCTATCTCTTCTCCTAGAGTAAGGATAGGGCCTTCATCTATCTGAATCTTGCTCACTTCAGCTCTCACCTCTTCCAGGAAGCCTTCCCTGGCCACACCTGCCCATTAGGAATCTCTCCCTTCTCTGAAATCCTGACCATGGCCCTTAGGGTCAGAGATCATAGGCTCGTATCTTAAAGAACCTTAGGAGTCATTTAGTCCGATTGCTCATTTTTACACAAATGGAAACTGAGACTCAGAGAGGAGGATCCAAGGTCCCAGAAGTGGTAAGTGACAGGGCAAGGATTTGAACCAGATGTCTTGATTCCAAATCCAGGTCTCTTTCCATTGAACCATACTGAACACTACCCTTTCCCTCCACATCCTTTCTGGTACTGAACTTAGAATCCTCGAGTGTTAGAGCTGGGAGACAGGTCTTTCTGACTCCAGACCCAGCACTCTATCCACTTTGCCATCTAGCTGCCCCAGAACTCGTTTAATCTAACAGTATTTTACAGGTGAGGAAACTGAGGCCCAGAAAGTAGTATTGACTAACTATATAGTTAATAAATACTTGTTTTACATACTTTAAAGCTTCTTGTCTCTGTCATACTTCTTATCTGTCCATAGCATCTAGATAGTTTTGGGCCCACAGTAAATGTGTGGTGTGCTGAACTCAATAAGAGATAGTGCAATCGCCACTGGATTTGCATCCAGAGGTCCTGAGTTCAAATCCTGATGATACCAACTCTGTGACATTGGGTAAGTCACTTCCTCTGCCTTTTTTGTTAAAACGAGTGAGACTGACTAGATGATGTGCAGAGAAGCCCCAGGATAAGTCTGAAGACTTTCCTGATCCCCCCCTTCTCTTTATTGTTTCCAAGTCACTCTGTCTATGTCTTGCTTGCATGTTTTCTCCCTCATTAGACTGTGAGTTCCTTGAGAGCAGGGACTCTCTTGCTTTTCTTTGATTCCAAACACAATGCCTGGCACATAGTGAGAACTAATTGACTAAGAGCGTTGGCTTTGCCACCGGAGGACCTGTGTTCGAATTGCACTTCTGTCACTTACTATCCATGTGCTCTTGGGTACATCTCTTTAGGTCAGTTTCCTCATGTATGAATTGATGTTGGATCCAGGGCTAGACAACCTCAGGCCTCCAGGTCACATGTGGCCATCTAGGTCCTCAAGTGCTGCCCTTTGAATCCAAACATCAAAGAACAAATCTCCTTAATAAGAGAATTTGTTCTGTGAAACTTGGATTTGGTCAAAAGACTGCACCCAAGGACCTAGAAGACCACGTATGGCCTTGAGGCTGCAGATTCCCCATCCCTGCGGCATCTCTAAGGTTCTTATCTGCATCTTTTTATGGTAGGGGCCTCCTCCCTCATGCCCTCTGCTGGCAATATTCACAAAGATTCCCTGGAGGTCCCATGCCAAACCCAGGCTATAGGAAGCCCCAAAAGCTACAGAGATGGTAACAATAGCTCCCATTTAAGGTTTACAAAGAGCTTTCCCCACAAGAGCCAAGAGGGAAAAGGTAATAAGGTTAATATTCTCTCCATTTTGCAGTTAAGGAAACTGATGATCAGAAATTAAGTGAGTTGTGTAGGATAAGACACTACAGAGAGCAAAGATAAAATTCCCCCACAGCGCAAACCTACTTCCTCTTGGACAAAGCCCAACGACCAGAGAAGACCAAGACCTGAGAGGAATAGCTCCCAAAGTCTGAGTTACTAAAAATTCTGACCCTCAGCTTTGAGCAGAGCTGGTCACCTCCAAACTGTGAAGGGAAAAAAAAGGTTTGTATTGAGCACCCCTGGACTCTCCCCTTCTCTGTA
Source organism: Bettongia penicillata ogilbyi (assembly GCA_023548195.1). Lineage (NCBI taxonomy): Eukaryota > Metazoa > Chordata > Mammalia > Diprotodontia > Potoroidae > Bettongia > Bettongia penicillata. The sequence goes on from JAJHZJ010000120.1 coordinate 13,624,146, forward strand.
TCTTTTCCCCCTCCCCCTGTCAGGGACCCAAATCCTAATGCTGTCTCCCTCCTCGCCTCAGTCCAAAGGATATAAACTCCATATAAAAGTTAAAATGAATAAGGATTTCAGCAATCACTCTTTCCAGGGAAATGTGCATTGCAACTTAGGACATACCAAGTTTAATTCAACAAAATGTTATTGAAAACACCTAATATGTATGTGGTCCCGGGTCTGGTGCTGAATACAAGGACAGGTAAGGCTCAGACCCTGCAATGTGGGAACTCAAGACCTAGTGTGGAGGGGCCTTAGGGGGATTAAGGGATGGAAGGAACCTTAGAGATCACCAACCTCATTTTATAGGTGTAGCAACTGGTACAAGAAAGACTGAAAGACCTGAAGAGGTCTATGAAAAATGGAAGAAAGGATAGATTATATTGTGAGAAGGAAGGGAGAAGGACTTTCAGGGAGGACTCACAGAGGAAGGGGAATGTGAGTTAGGCCAAGAAGGAAGGGATTTCTGATAGAAGCCATCACAGTGAAATTTCACTTAGCAGTGAAAAAATTGAGGGAAATTATTGTTATCATTGTTTTTATCTCCAAGAAGAGACATAACCAAAGGAAAAAATCGTGCAAACCTGTTAGGCGTCACTGATGGAGCACTGGGCTCGGAAATAGAAAGACCCATCTTCATGAGCTCAAATCTGACCTCAGACACTTACTATCTGTGTGACCCTGAGCAAGTCACTTAACCTGTTTGCTTCCGTTTCCTCATCTGTAAACTGAACTGGAGAAGGAAATGGCTAGTATCTTTGCCAAGAAAGCCCCAAGTGGAGTCACCAAGGGTTGGACGTGTCTGAAACAACTGAACAACGAAATTAGACGTCAAAAATTCTCCAGAGAGGAAATAGCCAAGCTTTCTCTCCTAGCTAGTTCCCGGCACTCAGCCTTGCTGGTGAACAGGGCTGAATAGCAGAGACCTGAATGACACCCAATTAAACAATCTGGAATTTAGATCATAGACTTGGACCTGGAAGTGACCTCAGAGGCCCAGCGGTACAACTCCCTTATTTTAGGGAATGATCAGAGATGGGGCTTTCCATTGTATCATGGTTACTTTCATTTGAGGGGCTAGATAGGAAGAAGGATGAAGGGAAGAAATTACAGAGAAGCAGATTTAGAACTAACTGGTACCAAAGAAGACTCAGTTAAAACTGAGAGGTTTGTTTTAGGAAGGCAAAACTACTCGTCAATTCAAAAGTGAAATGACTTATGGAAGCAGCCAGTTCCAAATTACATGATCCCTTAGGCCAAATTTCAGCTCAGGGGAAGGCACACTTCTCCCCCACTCAAATCATTCTTACTGTAGGGCCTGGAAATTCTATTATAACTTTGCCCTAAGGTTCCAACCCATGGAATTGAAAATTCCAGCTGTTACTTCTGCTTCACTGATTCAATTTGTCATATCCTAAGGGTGCCCTAAATATCTATAGGCAGCAAATAGTTTAAACTTCTTTACATTTTGATTCCCTAAATCCTTATGAAGTAGCATTTTATAGAGAAGTACTCAAAAAAATTCAGTCCAAGAATTTGGGTTTGGATCCTTCCACTGACACTGGTGTGCCCCTGGGTCTCTTCTCTGTAGATAGGTTTCTTTTTTCAAGTAAGGTGGGACTAGATTTCTAAGGTTCTTTCCAAACAAATCTTATGAAAATTGAGTCTCACAGGTTAAGTAACTTCCAGGTGCACAGAGTTGAAAGCTGGTAGACAGGAAACCAGGTCTTTGTGTAGGTATGTTTCATTCCCTGAGGGAAGGAGCAACCTCAAATCCCAGCTTTGCCATCTACCACCTGTGACCAAAGGTTATGTCACAACTTCGGTGGGCCCATTCCTCACTTCTTAAATGAGGGAATTAGACTACGTGACCTCTAGTCACTCCCATGCCTGAATCTGAGACAAACCATCCCATTATCCATCCCTTGATACCAGCCAATCACCATACTTACAGTCAGCTCAGTCTCTTCATTCCCTAAATGGATCAGTGACAAAGCCTGACTGGTCTCCCTGCTGCCCTTATCTCATGATCCCCTCTCATAACGCCACATTTTTGTTAGTAATCTCCTCTGGTAAAACATTAGGTCCTTGAAGGGAGACTGGTATCTTTGGAACCCCAGCACCGGGAACACAGTACTTAATAAATGCTAGACTGTCTCACCAAACCACAAACTGGTACTTCTAAAGTATAGGAATGGCTACCACTATTCCGTTCAAAAAGCCCACTCCCTGTGGCCAAGTCATTTGGCATTCAAGGTCCTTCATGCTGTGCCAGATTACCCATTTCTTCCTCTGAAAGACCAAGATGATTGGCCTATGCTGGGCCATTTCCAAACTCATCTACAGTTCCCCCTTTTCCAAATGCGTTCCCTTCAACTCAGCTCCCTGAATTTACTATTTTTATATCTATTTAGTTAAAGTTGCATTCTCAACTTTAAAGGAACTGTATCTGCCACATACATAGAGATCAATACTTAACTGTTGCAGAACAGAAACTAGCTTCTCTACAACGTATCCTCAGGGCTTACTTCTGACCTCTGGATCTTCAATTGCCTGGAAGTTGGGAGCCTATTATATAACACCTCCCTACCCCTACTGCCCATGATTTACTGGCTCTGACTGTTCTATGCCACAAATGTTAATAGCAATAACCACAATCTTGACATTCTAGAGAGCAGAAATGAAATTGAGAGAGCAGTATTTTTGCAAAAATCAGGTTTATTAAGTATCATTTAATGGCTCTGAAGTCCAAGAGGTGACTACGGCATCTTGAAGAGGGCTCCATTTTCCATGCTACTCCTCCTCTGTCTCCTTCACAAAGTTGATGAAAAGCCTAAACCTAAAGAATACAGAAGTCAAAATGAGTTAGACATGGCTTTGGTTTTCACACAAACATTTACTTTTCCCAGTCTGACCTACGATATCTGAGATTTCTATAACCTTACTCCGAAGTCACAGCAGAGTGAGGCCTCAAACCATCTCAGGGTTACTCTAGCAAGTCTTTAGGAATGTCTGGAATCATAGAAGACACCGACATGCTGGAAAGCTTGCATACAGCCCACAGGATAGACTTCTATCAAGCAATCCTAAGGTGGGGTAATCTTTCAAAGAATAGTGAGGCATAGTGAACTGGCCCCTAACTTGATGAGCCAGGGAAGAGCCAAGGGTGGCAGCCAAGTCTGCATACCTAGCTTCATCATTCTCATGGATGGCAACACTGGCCCTCACCCAATTCCTCTCCCCTTCAAAAAAAAGTAAGGTTTCTAAGGGGACTGGCAATTTTTTAAAGGATGAATCAAGTTTAAAGGAGGCCTTTGGAAATTGGGGAGCAATTGAACAAGGTGATGCTGACGTAAGTCCAGGAGCAAACTGTACACCTACCAACTGTAGTCCACCAAAGAAAAGTCTCACAATTGCTGGAAGCCAGTCCATGACCAGCACCTGAAACTAAAAAAAGGAGAAATATGAGACATTAGTTGTTGATTGTTTTGATTTGTTGTTTAACCCACTCATTCTTGAGGATCAGATTATTTAGTTTCCAATTAATTTTTGGTCTATCTTTCCATGGCCTTTTATTACATATAATTTTTTATTGTATTATGATCTAAGAAGGATGCATTGACTATTTCTGCCTTTCCGCACTGGATTGTGAGGTTTTTATGCCGTAGGACATGGTCAACTTTTCTATGTGTGTCATATACTGCTGAGAAAAAGGTATATTCCTTTCCATTCCCATTCAATTTTCTCCAGAGATCTATCATATCTACCTTATTCAGAGTTTTATTCACCTCCTTAACTTCTTTCTTGTTTATTTTGAGGTTAGATGTATCAAGTTCAGAGAGGGGGAGGCTGAGGTCCTCCACTGGTATGGGTTTGCTGTCTACTTCCTCCTGTAACTCTCTTAACTTCTATTTATTTACCCCAATAACATAAAAGAGATTAGCATCAGAGCCCCAAGAACTGAAACCCAATGCTTCCCACTAAGCCCAAATCAGAAATCTCAAATAACACAAGGCTCACCTCACTGCTCCAACACCATAATCAGAAAAGGGAGAGCAGGGCCTTACACCACTTCAAAAGTGTTCCTGGGAATGTAAAGGGTCACCACAACCTGAGACATGAGGAATGAGATCGCAATTTTAAAACCGAACACTGAGCTATTTACTCAGTAACTAATTACCATGCCATAGTATATACTCTTAAATGTACTTACACAGGTGGTTTAGTAGCCCCATGCATTAAGAAGCAGGTTCAGCCTACTCCTGTAAGAAAAGAGAATTTGGTTAATAAGAGTGGAAAATGGCATCGAAGAGAACACTAGATTAAGAGTAAGAAGCCTGAGGTTCAGACTTCTAGCTCTCTTCCCCTATTTCAATGGTTCTCACTGTGAAACTTTAGAAAAGAGATTATTTAACTACTGGGGGGTGGGGAGCCCTCAGCTGTTTCATAAGTAATCTCATGTTAGAGCTTGGATGTTAGTCATCACTTTGTTTTCTGTTTTATGAGTTATTTTGGAGTCTGGGTGTAAAGTTTAACTCCTGCCACTTTTCTCTATCAGGGAATTTTAGTCTAAACACCAAAAACCTATAATTACAAGGTGGAGAGGGAGGTTAGTCCTGATTCACGTTTCCCTACACCTTCCTTTTCGTTTCTTATATTTCTCTTGTAATCTACTGTCCCATCGCTGTTACCAAGTCTTAGAAGTTCACAGGATATTTACCTCTCATTTTACAGGTAAGAAAACAAGACTTAACAGCGTTTCTTATGGCTTGCCCAAAGTCACTGGGTGGAAAATACCCTGGGATTGGAACCCAGGTCCTGCGTCTGCCAAGTCCAAGGCTCTTTCCTCTTGCACACTTCCATGCCCCCACGTCTCCAACCTTCTCCCTCCTCCGTCTCTGCCTCCGGGCTTCCTTCAAGTCTCAGTCAAAATTCAGCTTTGGCTCGACAACTTTCCCTGTCCTCCTCCATGTGGGTGCCCCCCCCGGGGGTACCCCGATCAGGGCACGCGAGTCTACACGGTTCTCATAGGGCTGCTTGCACGTGACATTCTCCCGGCACATCTGCGAGCTCCGCGGAGAAAGGCTTCAGGTGTTCGTCCTTTCGTTGTGTGCAGAGCCTGGCACCGCGGGGGCTACGGGCATGGGGAGGAGGGGCACGTGCCCAGGGCCCCAAGGATGCCAAGGCTGGGGGGGAGTCCCTTACCCATTCACGTGGCGGGCCTCGGCTGCGCCCACCGGGTCCCCTCCATCCCCGGCTCCTCCACTGGGTCCAGGCGCCGGGCCAGGCCGGGCCAGGGGGCCAGGGGTCCCGGCCACGTGCTCCCGGAGCCCGGCAGGGCAACATAACCCTCCGTGATGAGGGCTCCAGGGCCTCACCGTCCTTACCCGGACCCAGCCGCCGGCTGGAAGTCTCCAAGGCCCAGGATGGACTCGGATACCATCAGGGCCGACAATAGAGAACCAGCGCCGCCGCCGCCACAGCGAAGAGGCTTGGCCACGCCCCGTGCGCCCTACGTAACCTCGCAGTCCCCGCCCCCTCGTAGGTGGGTCGGAGGAAGGGTGGGCGGGCTGCCACGTGGTTTCTACTCCGCCCTCCCGTGCGGCTGACCCGGCCTAACGTTTTGTCCGGTTTAGAAAATACTCCCTTGTCCCGGCCTGCGGGACCCGCTGTTTTTAAGGGAGGGGCATCTCTTTCCTTTTCTTCTCATTCCTTTCCTTTTCTCACTTCCCTCCCCTCTGAGAAATTTTAAGGAAGCGAAGTCCTTGTTACTGATAGTTAGAACGAAGGCGGGAAGGTCTACGTTGGCCACGTCCAGAGGGCCCTCGGAGCCAGAGGTTTACAAGAACGCTACCTGGGGAACCCGGGGTCCCGCGATCTTGTTCTGACATCTCCTCCTTCTAAACCTCGGTTCCTCTTCTGAAAAGCAAAGATCTGTAGTAGATGATCCTGAAAGTCAGAGATTAATAAGCCTTTGACCAAGTAGGAGACGATTCCAAGTAAATTTCCTTCTTCACAGGGAGAACTCTTTGCAAAGATAATGGGGATACTTGTTGCAACCAAAGTGGTGGAAGTGTGGAATCCTGCACTAACACTCAAAGATGTAAAAAAATCTAGAGGGAGGACTTCATAGAGGATCAACAGGAAAGCCTAGGAGGCCTCCTATGCTCCACATAATCTCACATCCTGCATTTCCAACTGCTTGCCAAAGTCACCTTTATACCCCCTCTCCTATGTGTCCCCTTCAGTCCTCTAACACTGCCACCTGTTTTCCCTTCACACCTGAACTACTGGAATAGCAGTGCCTCCCTTCCCAGTTTGATTTTGTTTTTATGAAAGGGGCCATCCCTTGAGTAACTACTTAAAGAAGCCTGTTCATTGAATAGGTATATCCCACTCAAAGTGAGAATGCGATAAGACCTTAGCCTGAAAGGGCCAGGGTCTCCCATGGCATCCTGGGCCATCTCTAGCCATCCTGATGAATATCAGGCCACTGGACCCAGATGGCTCAGAAGAAAGTGAGGTTGGTGACCTTGCACATCCCTCCCTCTCTCAAATCAAAGTCAACTGCAAGTCATGTCATCATCTTGATGTCATGGTTCTCTTTGAGAATGAAGGACAAACACAACAGATGAAATAATTGCCTGCTGGTGGAGCTGCCTGCCCCAAGTCTCTCCCCACTCCAATCCATCTGGCTGTTGAATGGCTTTCCTAAGGTGCAGGTCTGATCATGTCTCTCACCCCACTCAAACTCCAGAGGCTTCCTATTACCACATATTCTGTTTGGCATTCAAAGCTCTCTATAGCCTAACTTCCTCCTACCTCTCTATACTCTATACTCTCTGAACTCTATACTCACTAACATGCATTCTTCAGTTCAATGGTCTCCTGTTGATTTCATGAATGAGGCATTCCATCTGGGCATTCTCTCCAGCCATTCTTACCATTCCTGGTAAGCTCTCCCTTCTCAACTCTGACTACTGACCTCCCTGGCTTCCTTAAGTCCAACTAAAATCCTACCTCCGACAGGAAACCTTCCGTAATCCTTCTTAATTCCAGTGCTTTCCCTCTTTTAATTACTTCCTATTTAACCTGTATATAATTTGCTTTGCATACCTTTGTTTGCATGTTGTCTCCCCTATTAAATTGTGAGCTTTTTGAGTTCAGGCACTGTCTTTTTCTTCTCTTTGTATCCCCAGCACACTATCACAGTGCCTGTCACATAGTAGGCACTAGAGTAGATATTTCACTCATGTGGGACTTTTTGGGGGTTTTCTTGGCAAAGATACTAGAGTTTTGGGTTTTCTTGGCAAACATACTAGAGTGGTTTGCCATTTTTTTCTCCAGCTCATTTTACAAATGAGGAGACAGAGGCAAATAGGATTAAGTGACTTGCTCAGGGCCACACAGCTAGGAAGTATCTGAGGCCAGATTTGAACTCCTGATGATGAGTCTTCCTGATTACAAGGCCAGAGCTCTCCATTTGCACACCTAGCTGCCCTTAGTAGGCATTAAAAAATCTTTACTGATTGATTGATTAGTTAAATAGGTGTAGGCTATATACAACATATAATGAGGGGGAGGGGGACTTAAAATGGGATATCAGAAAAGGACAATTGAAGGAAATGAATGCGAACTTGCTTAGTGAAGGAAAAGTTAGATATTTTCTTGCTAGATTAATTATTTTCCGCACTCAACCATGTTTATATATAGAGGAGGCAATAAGTGAATGTTTGTTGGTGATAATTAAGCTGCCCAATCAATGTTCCTACAGCCATGGTCTGACCCTGTTACACCTCTGCTCCAAAACTGCAGTGTGGCCCAGTAGGTTGTACAATAAAAATACACGCTTCTTGGTTTGGCCTTTGAAGCCTGGCACAGTCTGGCTCCAGCCTGTCTTTCTAGACTGTTTACTCATTACTTTCTCACCAGCAGCTCCAAATGGGGCCATTGACATTCTGGCCTGCATCCCACTTGGACTCCATCTTAACTCCACCTTGGGCTGTGACAAGTGACCTTTTACTTTTTGCCTTGAACCAGGGTTCTACCTCCCTTCCAGACCACCAGTTTCAACAATTCCATTTTTTCTTCTGCCTTCCTCTCTATCCCATGAGAAACAAGCATTCCACCCTGAGGCACTCCTCCCCTTTTAAACTCCCCCTTATGAGCTGACTACTCTCCTTACAACATAAGCTCCTGGAGGGAAGCATTGTTTCTTGCTTGTTTTTGTGTACCCACTGTTTAGTAGCAAAGTCAAAAAGCATTTATTAAGTCTCTACCAAGTGCCAAACAATGAAAATACAATAAAAGGCAAAAAACAGAGTTAGTGGGTATAGCCTGGATGAAGCTCCAGCAAAGGAAGCTGAGAAGCAGACAGATAGGTAGGAACAGAAGTGAGAGTAGTATCCCAAAGACCTAGAGAGAAGAGAGTATAAAAAAGAAAAAGGTGATGGACAGGGTCAAAGGTTTCAGAGAGGACAAGAAGGATGAGACTGAAGAAAAGGCCAGTGGGGTTTAGAAGACACATGGACATGTAGTAGGTAGTAGGGAAGCAATTGATGATACAGTTATCCCTTCCACATCTCAAGGGCTAGGGTCATGGCTCCCTGGAGATCTAGGAAATCCTTCTAAAATTTGTTGACCTTCCCTCCATAGCAGAAAAGAAATCTGAATTTTTTTTCTCTTATGGGGTGTTTACAGTACCTTATTGTAAAATTTGTGTTACATCATAGTCAATATTATACAGTACTATATATATGTGGTATGCATTTCTGAGTTTCTTATCTTTTTCTGTGTCATGTGCTGGCCTAAATGTGTCATCTATGGCTTCTGCAAAACTCCCCAAAATTCCTATTTAATTTCTTATGCTGACTCTCAATATATTGAAACCTCAATGCGGAAAATTGTGATGTGGAAAGGATAACTGTGTGTGGGAAAAAATGGGAATGAAAGAAGGGACAATTTGCTAGAGGAAAACAGGATGGAATGGTTTCACTTGTGTGTGTAGAGGATTTGGTCTTGGTGAGAAGTACTATCTCATCATATGAGATGGGGTAAAGGAGAGAGTGGTACAAAGCATCTGGGTGAAGCTAGATAAAGAGGTGGGGAGAAGAGGGAGCTCTTGGCTAATGGCCTCAGTTTTGTTTGAGGCAAGTTTCTCAGTTGAGAGCATAGAAGGAGGTGGAACCATGGGAAATTTAGAGGGGGGAAAAGGTTTGGAAGTTCCCTATGGTGAGTAGGATAGTAAATTAGGGAGGTATAAAAGCATTGTTTAGCAGCCCTTAGGGCCTCGTTGACATAAATTTGTAGTGGACCCAGTCAGTATCGTTTTCTGTGATTTTCTCCAGCTTCATTCAGCAGCATGTGCGTAGTAGCCAAGACAGCAGATGGTGGGAACGATTCAAAGCTGAGGCTTGGCAAGGCAGAATCATTGATATGATAATGGCGCAAGGAACTCAAGAGAAGAGGACAGGATTCTGTTGAAGTGGTTCACCAAGGGGTCAAGATGGAGAAAGGAGGGCAGTGATATGAGAAGGCAGAGAGAGATGGAAAACTAATAGATTGTGATCAGATAAAGGAATTTCAGAGTTCTCGATCATGGAGGTGGCACATTTGTAGATTTGCAAGATTAAGGTTATGACCATTTTTGTATATGTCTGAGGGGAGGTGAAGGAGTAGGCCATGGGAAATAAGTGAGTTGAAATACTGAGAGGTTAAGGTATTGAGGGAGTATCTGTACATACACTGAAGTCCCCCAGTATGAGGGCAGGGCTTGGGGAGGACAGGAGAATTTTGAGGCAGATACTGAATTCATTGAAGAAGAAAAGGGAGGTGTTCTGGAGGTATATAGACAACATCCGTCAGAATTTTGATCTGGGCCTTGGAGGATTGGTAAACTAGAACCCAGGATCTTGAGTTCTAATATAGTATTCCTTCTAATTCAATTCTACAAATGATTTATAAATGCCCATTATTGGCAAGGCACTGTATTAAAGGGTGCAAAGATTAAAAACTCTCTGTCCTGAAGGAACTTCTGATAGGTTAGCAGCACAGGGGATACCAAACACTGGAGCTGGAGTCAGGGAGAACTGAGTTCAGTTCTGGCCTCAGATACTAAACTAGCAGAGAGATCCCAGGCAAGTCTGCCTTAGTTTCCTCACCTGTAAAATGGAGATAATAGCATTTACTACCCAGCTTGTTGTGAGCATCAGATGAGATATTTGTAAATCACCTTGCAAACCTTAAAGAGCTGTATAAATGCTAGCAACGATTACTATGTAAAGGATGGGATATAGGCTATATATGTGTGTGTATGTGTGTGTGTGTCTGTGTGTGTGTACGCTATATACACGTCTGTGTGTGTTTAATTTGAGGAGGAAAAGAGCAGGAAGAAAGGTGGTGGGAGAAGGAAACACTAATCGGGGACATCGGAAAAAGCGTTGGGTAAAAATTGAACCCAAGGGCTGCCCTCCCGAGGTTCTTTTGAACTCAGAATAACGCCGGCCTCCATCTGGGCACGTTCTGAGATGCTCAGCTGCCCGCCCTGTTTAGCCACATCCACTGCCTCCATCTCCGCCTACGGACGACCCATTTCCTGGCAACCACTTCCTTGAAGGGGGAGTGAAACCCTGGGGGTCCAGCAGCAGTTCCCCCACACCAGCCCCGCCTCCTCCTTCCCCTTCCCGGGCCTGAAACTCTAATGCCCTCCCCCTCCCACTCTGTGCTTGCTGGGGGCCAAAAGCGGGGCGGGGAAGAGCGCGGGAGGCGTCACCGGTGACAGGCGATCGGTGGCAGTCCCGGCAGAAGTTCTCCTAACAAAGACTCGGCCTCCCCCGCACGCACGGGGAAGAAACTCCTGGCCTGTGGGTTTCACACCTTTATGCTTAGTCGGCCCATCTTCCTTCTCTAGTTCCCCCGCCCCACTCCTTCCCTCTGCCCCTTCATCCCACCGACTCTAAGAAAGCTCGTCACAGACCCTGAAAGGTCTGCCAGCAGGCTGGGAGGATGGCCTTCACCTTCTCCCGGACTACTGGGGATAAATGAACTTGGAAACAGTGTATCCCTTCCTAGTGTTACAGTTGACGATCATAGGACATTGATGAGACTGGGTAAACGGGAAAGCATCCGGAGGAGGGCAATGAAAATGGTGAAAGGGCATTGTGAACGTGCCAACCAAGGAACGAGGACGTTTAGCCTAGACTGGGAAGCCGGGCCTCGATTAACCGTCTTCAAATATTTAAAGGAATGTTAGGGTGAAAGAGGGATTTGACTGGTTCTTGGCCCCAGAGGGATCAAGGAATGGAAATTTCAAAGGGATATATTTAGACTTGATGTCAAGAAAAAGTTTCAAATTCGAGGGATCCTGAAACCTGAAAGGGCTGTCGTAGTGGAGATCTCGTTGGAGATCTCATGAGTTAATACATCAAAAAATGTTTCTTAAGATCTGATGTTACAGGAATTGTGTTAAGTATGACAGATACAAAGAAAGTCAAAATTGTACCTGACCTCGAGGAGCTCATATTCTTCTGGGGAAAGACAACATGAATAATTAGTTACATATAAGAAATTGCTGTCTAGTTAGCTAAATAGATCTCTAGGTGAAGGCTGGATGACCCTTTGTTGCTTTTCTTCAAGTGCTCAGTCATTTTCAAGCAGTTTGGACCATTTCGTTTCTAAGGTTTCTTTCAACTGTAAAATTTTGTTTTTCTGTGATTCTGTGTTCCTGTCTGTACCCATTAAGGAGCTTTCCAAGCTGAAGAGGCCTTGTCAACCTATCCTCAGTTCCCTTCTACTCCTCAGAGCATTGAACTGCCATTCTCTGGCCTAGCTTAAAATTTTAGGTACTTAGCAAAGTGGTGGAGCATAATAAGAGCTCCTCTTCCTCCACCCCTCCCCCAATTCAGCTGTGACATTCCCAGTAATTCAGCAGCCACTCAAAGGCTTTAAAGAAAAATAACTCCCAATATGGGGACAGTTTGGGACAATGTTCCCGAACGAATTCTAGACTTGGAGTTCCTTAGGTCACTCTCCTGTGAATCCTGTCTCACAGTCATTGTAATTCTGTGACACGGGGCAAATCATTTAGCCTCTCTTACCACCCCCACCCCCTCCTTTCCTCTCCCAGAACTCTTCTGGCCATTAGATAGAGGTGAATTGTTACTGGAACAGAGGTGGAAGTTTCCACACCAGGAGTTCCTCTCACCTGTGAAATCACAGATCAGAACTGAGTAAAAATACCCACCTAACAGGATGGGTGTGAGGAAAGTGCAATATAGATGTGTTATTGTTATATGTGTCAACACTTGGGGGAGGGGGGAGCAGAGATTCCATAAGTTTTTAATTTGCTTTTTAAAGAGATACACAACTGGTATATGTGTGTTATTTGAAGGCTCTTGGTGTTATCTGCTAGATGACTTCCTAATCATTTTTGATATAAATTTGCTGATGCAAATATAAGCAAGATTTGCTTATAAGGATGAGAAAGCATAGAAGGGCTCAGCGGAGTTAACTGAAACAATTACCTAGAGAGCCAACTACTCAGAGACTAAAGAAGCTCCAAGGTTCTCCTTCACCTTTAACCCACATCATTCTGTTCTGGTTAGTTTTCTTGAAGCCAATTTACAGATCAGATTTACTGGGGGATTTTCTCCCCCTCAGGATGAGGTCTCTTTATTTTGCTAGGTCTGAAGTGCATTGACTCATTGGCCAATCTCAATTCTGATGGAAGCTTTGACCTGCTCCATTTTTCTCAACTGGCCAGCGTGCTGCTCCGTAAACAGCCTAGTGGCCCTCACAACATCTACTCCCAGGGGCTCACTTACTCTTTGGGTGGGAGACATAGTGTGTTCAGTTTTAGCCCTTCTGAAGCTCAGAACTCATGAACTCAAAGCAATCTACTATGCTTAATAAATCTTTGTAGACTCGGATTGGATGCTGTCCTAAGTTTAATGGAAGCTTGGCATTTTCCTTTATTTGTTGTAATAAATTGTCATCTAGGCTCTGTTCCTCAATAAGAATCATGAGGCTTGTGGCCATGAGGCCTAGACTGGCATTACCTTTGAACTGGAATCCTCTTTCTTCCACTTCCACACTTTAAAACAGTCCAAATAGTAAATGAAAAGCCTTTCACTAAACAAAGGAAAAGGATCAGATGCGAGACTGTATCCTTCAACAGAGATTCCAAAGCAACCACAGAACATCATGGTTCTATTGTATGAAAACAAGACTTGAACAACTCAGAGAACCTGGGTTCAAGTCCTACCACAACCACTGAGTATGTGTGTGACCCAAGGCATGTAACTCAGGTCCTCTCTCTGGACCTCAGTTTATCTGTTTTGGGCATCTGGGCTTCAAATTGAACCAACCCTCAGGTAATCTTAAGAAGTCTCTTTGGCCCGTGCTAAACTGAAAGGAACATTTCCAGATAGCAGCCATGATGTCAAGATAACTTAGCCCCCTTCACATGGGATTTTTGGAGTTTTGTGGCTTAAGTATTGCCTTCCTTAAACCTTTCTATAAAGACTGCCTACTTGTAGTTATCTAGTGAGGGAGTGCTCTATCTAAATTGTCCACCAGATGGCACTCACTTTGAACCATCAGCCCAGCCTTAGTTACTTGAGATAGTTGTTTCCTAAGATGCTGTATTATTCCTACCGTCAACCAGAGAGCTCTTAGCCTGTAAACTAAATTGCTCCTCTGTTGCCAAGCTCATTCAGCAGCCATGGTGCTAAGTGCTTTAATATACTCTCTGATGAGCTCTTAAATTAACCTAGGAGATGAAATCCAATATTGGAAGCAATGCATTATAAGGAAAGGGTCTAATACAGTCAGAAGACGTAGGTTCAGCCCTTGTATCTGTTGTTCCTGCTTCTTTGACCCTTGGCAAGTCACTTAACTTTGCTAGAATTCAATTTTCCTGTCTTCAAAGTGGATAAGTTGAACTACACGATCTCTGAAGTTTTTTCCAGATATGGATCCAGGGGTCTATGGTTCTATGACAAATTGCTGGAAATATTAAAAATTTGCTGTAAAATATTAAATTTGCTGTCTATCTAGCTCAGAGCCCCCAGTCCATTGTGGTTTCCATTATCTGACTTCAATGCCCATTAGATTCCAAAACTTAGCATGCCATGATGGCATGTTGCTGTTCAGCCAGGTCTGATTCTTTGTGACCCTATGGCCCAAATTGTCCATTGGATTTTCTTGGCAAAGATACTGGAGTAGTTTGCCATTTCCTTCTCCAGTGGATTAAAGAAAATAGAGGTTAAGTAAGTAAATTGCCCAAGGCCACACAGCTAGTAAGTGCCTGAGGCTGGATTTTGAATTTAGGTCTTCCTGACTCCAGGCCCAGCACTCAATTCACTAAGCCATCTAGCTGTCCCTTTGATCACATGGTCTATTGTATGCAGAATACAACGAAAAGGAAACTAAACCAAATATTCCTTTATGGAGACATTTGCCTCCAATCATTTCTCAGCATTCCTCCCTTTTCCCTCCCAGATCTTTGAGTGTGGCTAAGGGAACTCCCAACCACACACATCCGTAGCTCATGGAAAAGGAATTGAGGGGAGGAGTGTTTGCTCATTTTCTTAGGACCATGGTCCAAAAGAGGGAAAGTGGGTAAGATGATGAAGCGCTTCCACTCCTCATTCTGACTCATGGATTAAAAAGGGGAATTGGCTTTTCCACCTCTATAGCCAGGCAGGATTCGTAATTGCTGGCAGCGTGGCAACTGAAACTTTTTGCCAGTGCCTCTAAGTCATTATGTCTGCTATAGGCTCAGAAGCTCTCTTTGGTGCTGTAGCTTTTGTCTGGTGGTAGTTATAGTCTCTGGATCTTCTATGTGGTCCCAAGTCATCTCCCCATTCTCACAACCACTCCTATTTTTCTCTCCAGGAAGTCTGAATCCCAAGGGCAAAGAAAGAAAGAGAAGAATTGAAAAGCGAATCCCACAATATACAGATACCATCCCTTTATTCTATCTCCCCTTTACCTTAGCTCGACTACAAACCAGTTCTCTGAAAGCATAGATGAGGGAAAAGGGTAACCATTATCACCAGGATCATTAAATAGAGTCCTCTTTTTGCATAAAACACTTCCCCAGCAACAGGGAGAAAAGAATAATTCAAAGTAATAAAAAGGCAATTCTCCTTTGTTAACCGATATTACCTTACTGGTTAACATTTAAATTTAGGGAATCAAGTCTCTAAGGCACTCAGATAGAAAGGTATTTAGGGGAATGAAAGCTCAGTGTGAGTAGGTGCTAGATCAGAGCAGCCCCAAAACTAATGGAATCTTATGCTGAAATAAGAGACATGGCTTCCAGGAATCAGGCACTTAGTCCTGCTATACTTGACCCATCGTCAGATCATGTGTGTAAGAGTATCTTCATTTCTAATAAGGTAAGGACACTAAAAAGATGAGAGATATCCAGAGGAAGACAAACAGAGGGGCCTTGAGTTTATGCCATATAAAGAACTGTTGCAGGAACTTGGGGTGTTTAGTCTGGAGAAGACTCAATGGGGACATGAGAGCTGATGTCAAATACTGAAGAGCTGTTAAGGAGGAAGGAGAATTAGGTTTGCTCTTTTGGGGCAGAACTTGAAGCAGTGGGCAGAAGTTGTAAGACAGCATATGTGACATTCGACATTGGGAAAACTTTCTTAACAGAGCTATTTGAAAATGAACCAGAATACCTTGGGAGGTGGTGGGTTTTCCCCTCATTAGAAGTATTCCAGCAGAGGTTAGATGAGTACTTGCTGGGTATGTTGTAGAGACAGCCAGGTGGGGCAGTGGTTAGAGTGCTGGACCTGGAGGACCTAAATCTAAATCCAGCCTCAAATACATACTGTTTGACTCTGGACAAGTCACTCAACTGCTTTCTGCCTCAGTTTCCTCATATGTAAAATGGGGATAGTTATAGCACCTCCTTTACAGGTTCATGTTGTTATTGTGGCAGCCAAGAAGGGTATCAAGTACTGAGTCTGGAGTCAGGTCATCTTCATGAGTTCAAATTGGGCTGCAAAGAGTTTGTTAGCTGGGAAAGTCTCTTAACCCTGTTTGCCTCCTTTTCCTCATCTGTAAAATGAGCTAGAGAAGGAAACAGCAAACCACTCTAGTATCTTTGCCAAGAAAACTCCAAATGTGGTACTGAAAAGTTGTGCACGACTGAAAAACGATTGAACAGCAACAAAATGGGCATAAAAATAGCACCTTCTTCACAGACTTATAGTGAGGACAAAATGATACACTAGTTGGACAGCACTTTAATTGCATAAATGCTAGCTATTATTAAAAGGAGATTTTTTTCAGGTATGGAGTGGACTCAAAGGCTGCTAAGGCTTCTTCCAACTCTGAAATTCTGTGGGTTTTGTGAAACCAATCTCCCCATTTGTAAGTAAGGTGTGATAAAATATTTGTCTGCAAAGATATTTAGTGCTTTGTCTCTAAGACTGAGCAAAGACAGAACAGCATGTAGAACAGCTGTCACTGTTAGCATTTCCTCCTTCTCAGATTCCCCATTAACACTTTGTTTTGCTCTAGAGTCCTCATTTCCTGCCTTCTTTAATATTTATCTATGTATACATCATACCGCTCCTCCCCCACCCTCCACAGAGTATAAACTTAGAGGGAAGAAATATATATATATATATTTTAATCTTTGGATCCCTAGTGCTCAGTACAGTGGCATGCTCTTTGTAGACATGCAATAAGTTCTTGTTGAATTGACCTGAACAGATCCTTCCGTCTTCACTCTTTGCAATCACGGTGGTTCTGGATGGGCAGATACAGACTTGTTCACCAAGTCTGGAAATGCTAGCAGTAGAGAGATCCTCTGAAGCCTGAAAGCTTGAAAGTAGGCCATGCGATGAACCAGCTGTTCCCCATCCCCCACCTTCTTCTTTCCTCTCCTGCTCTCTGCACATAGTATACAAGTTTTCTTTAGGTTTTTTGGAAGGATTTTTTCCCCTAAAGAGAAACATAAGCTGTTAAAAATAACAAACAGAGAGAAAAATGACAACCTACAGAAGTTAATCTTGGTCTTCCACACAAGTACTTAAGGAACTAAGACTTAATGTTCTATTATTTGACACATTTTCCTCCCTTCCCCCCTTGTCTGATTGAATTCCTTTGTTCAGATATGGTTCCCTGAATCAGCTGGCCTCGTCTTGTCTAGGCTAGATTAAACTCTCATCTAGGTTTTCTAGCTGAAGTAGATTCTTCTGCTAAGGCTTGTCTGTATTTTCAGTTTCCCATCTCCATGCTTTTTCTGGATGTAGGAGCTGGTTTGTGGGAGGGACTTTTCTAGTTAATTTAAAAGAAAAAAACAAAAAAACCAGAGTTTCAGGCTATCTTTTTCAAATCTGGGAGTTGTCACTTGGACTGAGAGATCAGAGCTTTGCCTCTGGGCACTGAAATTCAGAGGGTGCTGACAACTCTATCCAGAGCATTCTGGCTGTGGGTAGAAACAGCTGAGTTAAGTGCCTGTAAATAAGAAGAGTTGTTAAAACTGGAAGCCATGAGATAGTTCTCTTTTTAAAAAACAGTTTTATTGATGCCTTTTATCTACGATCATTTTCCTCTCACTGTTGAATCCTTCCTTATTACCTCAAGGTGTTTAAGCAAAGATAACCAACACAGCAACTATGTCTGATGGTGTAAACTATATTCCACAACTCTAGTCCTTACCTCTGTATTTACTAATCTCTGTCATTTCTCCAGACCTCATCTGCACTTCCTTTCATTTTTTTGTGTATCTTTTAATGTTTTACTGACGTTCTTTTATCCTTTTTGGGCATTGTTGTCATTTCTTGCTTACTTCTTCCCTCCCCCGCCCTCGCCAAAAATTAGAGCCTTCCCTTTTAACACATAAATAATAGTCAAGTGGAAAAGATCAGCCTTTTATCCACATCTGAAAATGTGTCTCATTCAGAACCTCTGGGCTGTTAACCTATCCCTGCTGATAGCTGGGAAACGGTTCATCATTAGCCTAAAGTTGTAATTAGAGTTATGAAGTTTTCTAAAGTCATTTTTTTTACATTATTGTAACGATCATGTAAGTTGTTGCTTATGTTTCTCTGTAGTCCTTCATGCAAGTTTTTCCATATTTCTTCATATTTATCTGAAACCTTTGGCTCAAAAGGACAATTATATGAGACTCTCTCCTTATTAGTGGAGATGAATGTTCTGTACCTTCATGGGAGTGGGAGGATGGGGTCTTCTGGCTACCAGCTTTGCAAAAGAAGATGCACCGTTCCAACCTCTCTTCAGGTCCCAAAGGAGTGTGCGTTCATCCTTTGTTGCCAAAGAAGACCATGCCATCAGAGAAATGATGACATGACTTGCACTTGACTTTGTTTTGAGTGAGGGAGGGCTGTGCAGGTCACCAGCCTCACTTCTCCTCCAGAACCATCTGAATCCAGTGACCAGATATTCATCAGGATGACTGAGATGATCCAGGATGAGGCAATCAGGGTTAAGTGACTTGCCCAAGGTCACACAGCTAGTGAGTATCAAGTGTCTGAGGTGAGATTTGAACTCAGGTTTTCCTGACTCCTGCACTAGTACTTTATCCATTGCACCACCTAGCTGCCCCAGAGAGAAAGATTCAAGGAAGAAGTCAACATGGAGAGGAGCTGCCAAATCTCTCTTGTATCCCTTTCCCCACCTTGCTACACTAGAGACTTTAGGGAATTAATCTTGGGTAAGATCTGAGACTATCTCTTTTGGTTG
This sequence comes from Bettongia penicillata ogilbyi, assembly GCA_023548195.1. NCBI lineage: Eukaryota > Metazoa > Chordata > Mammalia > Diprotodontia > Potoroidae > Bettongia > Bettongia penicillata. The sequence goes on from JAJHZJ010000120.1 coordinate 13,642,911, forward strand.
AGCTAATTTATCTCATTACCAATGGTAAAGCTCCTTCACTCTGCAGTGTGTGTGAACATATACACACATGCACATACATATACATATATGTAGGGTGTATATATTATATATGAGAAAAATAGAAATAATCAGGGAAATATATGTATATATGTGTGTGCATATATGTGTGTATGTGTATGTGTGTGTGTGTGTGTGTATATATATATATATATATATATATATATATATGTATATGCATGTTCCCAGATGTCTGTTTTCTCTTTGTATAAATGGGTTTATTCTATGCATGTTCATTGTGGAACTGGTATTTTGTAGGAAGGAAGTCATCTTGGATATATAGCTTGGTACCTTCCTTTCTCTTTAAGTAATACCCATCAGGAGTGCAGCTTCAACCTAAAACTTAATTCCCCCACACTAGCAATATTTGAGAGAACAGATAAATATAATCCTAACCCAGTGCTCCCTGTCTCTGGAGAGATCAGAGTGGCCAACCTCTGGTCCCAACTTTCTGCTTCCCCTCCTTAAAGTCTCTCTTAAAGAAGGTGGGAGAAGGAGATGCTAGAAATTTATGTTCTCACCTTCCTAAGAGCCACATCTAGAAAGACCCACGTGGGCACATATAACCCTACATGGGCAAAAACACTCAAACAAGCAATCACATGCACACCCCTTACAGATCATTTTTCATGGAACAATACTATTCCATTCCATTTTTTACAGAGGTGATTCCATGGATCATCTGTTCTGGCTCCACAACAGATGAGTAAAGCTCCTGTTTCCCTCTCACAAATTCTTATGCTACAATTTATTCAGCCATTCCTCAGTCAATTGGCATATACATTGATACTAGTTCTTTGCTACAACAAAATGTGTGACTATAAACCTTTTTCTACATCTGTAGCCTCCTCATCTCTCCAACCTGGTAGACACATGCTCTTCTAGCACAGCCTTTGAGAATCCGGGGGTTACTTAACCTCATGACAAAGCATGATGTGAACATAGTTCACTGGACTAAAGCTTTAGTATGGGCTTAATATAAAAGAAGTTACTTTACACCTACAGCAATAAATAATAGACAATTTTCTTTCCCAAAAGAATCAGAGTCCTAGTATCACAGCTTAAATTTTAGAAAAAAAAAAGGAAGCATTATTTTACACAAACTCTTCATTACAGGGTTGGCACTGTGGATAAATTTGTCATGCCCCAGCAAGTCATTAAGCTGTCTACCACAGTATGGAGGAATTGTGGATCTCCATTGGTAAAGGGACTACTTATGTCAGTGAAATCACAGATCGTTGGAGAAAGTAGTATTTTTCAGAGAGGATGATGCAGTTAGGCAACTTCTTTTTATGCCTAAGGACCAAAAGTGCATAGAATTTTAGGATTAGTTTAGTAGTAGTAAAAAAAAAAATAAACCTAGTACAACTCTTTCATTTTATACATGAGGAAATAGCTCTTGAGGGGGAAATTGACTTGCTAAAAGTTAAACAAGTAGTAAAGAGGAGTGCAGCCAAGGATTTGAACCCAGGGCCTCGGCTTCTAAGTACAGAGCTCTTTACATTAATTCTATATGAGTATTGAATGCCTGTGGGTACTCCCTCCACCAGTGCACATCACAACCCATCCATAAGTCTATGATGGTTATGGCTGTACTTCTATCAATTCTCCATGTACAAAAGTGGAACAAGCATTTACTGAGTACCTATTATGTGCACGGCACCGTGCTAAGCGCTTTACAAAAATTATCTCACTTGATTCTCACAACGATCTTTTTTTCCTTTTTTTGATCTTATTTTTTTTTAATTTTCAGTGTTCTGCAATCACTACCATATAACTTAGATTTTTTTCTCCCCTCTCCCCTTTCTTCCCCGCTCCCTCCCTGAGACAGCATACAATTTTATATAGGTTCTTCACATACATTCCTATTAAATACATTTTCACTATAGTCATGTTGCACAGAAGAATTAAAATGAGTGGGATAAAGCATATAACAAACCAAAACGTAATACAAAAGATGATCTGCTACATTCTGTGATTGAATTCCATTGATCTTTCTCTGGATGTGGAAGGCATTTTTCCTTAAAAGACCATTGGGAATTTTTTAGGTTCTTGCATTGCAATGAAGTTCTAAGTCTACCAGAAAAAATCCTCACACATTGTGGTTGTTGCTGTGTACACAGTTCTCCTGGTTCTGCTCCTTTCACTCAGCATCAGATCATATAAGTCTTTCCAGGCTTCTCTGAAGTGTTCCTGTTCATCATTTCTTATAGCACAATAGTATTCCTTTACATTCATATACCATAATTTATTCAACTGTTCCCCAATTGATGGGCATCCCTTTGATTTCCAGTTTTTGGCCACCACAAAGAGTCTTACAACAATCTTAGGAAGCAGGTATATTTATTATCCCTATTTTGCAGTTGAGGAAACTGAGGCAGACATAGGTTAAGTGACTTGTTCAGAGTCACACAGCTAGGAAGTTTATAAGCCTGGAAGTCATCCTTTTGTTTCTTCAATATTTTATGAATACTAATTCAATGCTAAAGTTCCCTTGTTCTCACTCTTTGTACATGATAAGTCTACTGACCTTTCTGTTTCTTTTGATTTGATTCAATTCAACATCATTAAGTCCTTGGTATATGCAAGGCACATGCTAGGTGCTGGGAATACAAAGATAAAAAATGAAATAGTTCCTGGCCTTGAGAAGCTTGCTTTCTGCTAGGGGTGGATGTGAGTGGAATAGGATACATATATATACACATATGTGTAATACAACGTACAAAGAAATCTAAGAATATTTGAGAGAGACAGACAGAGAGAAAGAGAGAGAACTTTTAAAGGAGAGAGGATAAGAGAAGGCTAGACTGGGTGAGTCTTAAAGGAATATTAGAATTCTGAAAGGAAGAGATGAAGAGGAAGTCTATGCTCTAGAATTATAGACCTTAGAGATGGAGGCCTAGTTTTCAAATTTTTTGGTTTCAGGACCCCTTGCACTCTGAAAAATTATTGAGGAACCCCCTTGAAGAGTTTTTGTTTATGTGTTATATCTATCAACATTTATTGTATTAGAAATGAAAATATATTATTATTACTATGAAATAGTTTTGACTTTGTGGACCTTCTAAAAAGGTCTTGGGGACCCCAAAAGATCTTTGGGCCACCGCTTAAGAGATAAAAATCTATTCTATGTATCCCCGTCATTTTACAGCTTAGGAAACTGACTACCAATGCCCCAAAGCTTCCCTATCAATATCGAGGCCACCCCTGATGAAACACAGGAAATTTATAGATGCCTTTTCACTTATGAATCTTGTACACACAAGTTGCTACCCATTCTTTCCATAGCCTCCAGTTACCACTTTCAATTTGAAGTAATACATGCCTTCAAATTCCCGGTAATCCCTGGGAGTCTCAGGCTTCTCCCGGCCAGTCCCACCATCCTCTGAACACAATTCATTTCTGGTCCCCTTATTGTCAGAAGATCTCTGTCCCTTAGATCTGAAGTTCATTCAGTGAGATAATACTGCCCATTTAGAAGGAGGCATCAGACTCCACTTGGACAACAATAAAGATTCCTGGGCCCAGAAGGCCTACACTTATAAACTCACCTACTTACAAAGGGCTCTGATTTTCAGTGTGCTGGTCAAGCAACAAGCATTAATAAGGCCCTTACTATGTGGAAAGCTCTGGGCTAAGTGACCAGAATGCAAATGGAGGCCAAGGCTGAGACAGCATCAAACAGTTTATGTACATATGGGGTAAGTGAGAGAGAGTCTTAGAGGGCAGACACTCCAATACCTTCACACTACACTACCCTGCTGACTGCCCAGTTGGGTAAGTGCCATTTGGATACACATTCCCTTACGTGGATTATTTCCTCTAGAAAGAGGTTCATCTTTTATCAATTTTTCAACCTCACCCCCCACTGTGCCCCCTTTATTCATAAAGAAATGTTATATGAACTACTGAAGTAAAATGAAAAATTGAATTATTAAACTTCTAATACTTTAAATACCTATGATTTCATCAGGAATAACACTTCCTTTACTGACACATATCGGCAGCCCCTTCACATGTTGGTAGATAGTTTCATGAATTGCCGGGGATGAAAACAAATTAACCCCTAGATAGCTAAACCTTTATTAATGAGTCTCCCTGCACTTAGCTAATATGGTCCTTTGATGATGATCACCCCAGGCCTATACCCAAATAATTTCTGTGAAATTTGCTAGAGATTAGGCTCTTCTGGGATAGCCTTAAGAGACCAGGATTATTTCTATAACATGATGAGCCATTGGAGGAGGGGATTAATGGTTGTGCTTTTAAAATAGCTATATCTTATTTTCAATTGATACCTTTTGTTTGGAGTTATATCCAGTTCTGAATGTGTCCCTCCCTTCCCTCCTCCTCTCTTCAGAGAGATAGACTATAATTAAAATATAATTAAAAAAGAAAGAGGAAAAAATGTTCAGGAAAACTAATCAATAGATCAACTGGATCTGCCTGCATATGTAATATTCCACACATGTAGTTCTCAACCTCTTCAGTGAAAGGAGGGAGTTTCATTTTCTTAACTCTGCTATGAGACCAGACTTAATCATTATAATTTACTATTTCGTATTTAGGTTTTTTGTTTTGTTTTTTTCTTTTCATATTATTTTCTTGGCTTAACTTATTGCACTTTGCATCATTTAATGAATCTCCCCAGAATTTTTGTATTTCCTCCCTTTATTATGACAGTAATATTCTATTACATTCATATACCACAATTTTGTTTGGTCATTTACTGATGGATAGATACCTACTTTGTTTCTAGTTCTTTACTATCACAAATAATGTCATAATAACTTAATACTTAATGAGATTTAAAAGGTTTTGGATGAGATTCTTGTATTCATTACTGACTTTTTATAAGTCCTTGAAATAATTCTGGGTCATGGTTAATACATGGAAAACCTTTACCCAAATTTTTTAAATGGCCTCAGGGGGCTTGCTCATTGATTTATGAAACTGGATCTCCATTCCAGCTGAGTACAGTGGCCTCACATAGTCTTCCTCAAGACTGCTGTTTTTGTCTACTCCAATATCAGGTGACAGTTACTGGATGAGATGAAATCTCCTCTGCACCTTTCATTCCTAACAGATCACACCAAATTAATAAAATCAGTGACATTTGGAAACCTGAGCTCCTGATTGGTCATTAAAACTCCCTTTGGGGAATGGTGCCATCTGCTGGAAGGGGATAATCACTCCATGCAGAACTACAAGAAAGGAAAGTATCTTTTTGCCATGGAATGCATCTGACCAGCCATAATTGGAATGCTTTTCTTAGCTCACAGTCATGTACCCTAACATCACAGTGACAGGCAGCATGGAGGAGTGAATGGAGTTCTGCACCAAGAGCCAGGAGACCCAAGTTCACATACTGCTTCAGTCAGTTACTTATTAGCTTTGTGATCATAAGCAAGTCATTTAACTCCTCTGAAACTCAAATTGTCCATCAGTAAAATGAGGGTATTAATACTTACATTACCTACCCCAAAGATTTGTACGGAAACGAGGCAAATCTTATAGCCCTACACAAATATGCTATTTGTTGCCACACTAGTTCACAAAACATCAAAATAATCATGGCGAGAAGGACCACCACCCGGAAAACCACATCCTCCAAGATGTTTCTAATTCCAACTAATTTCCTTGGTGCTACTCGCAACCTCAACCCTATATAAGATATTGTGCTGCCCCACCCTCATATATTCTCTAAATATGTAGACATAGCTTGAGGGTGGCATGGAGAAATATGATCTAAGATCTGCAGAGAGTAAGCAAAGAGCCAAGGACCAACTGGATAGTTGGGGGGAGGGACAGATGAGGCTGAGTAATTTCTCCTACAGTATCCTACAGTTCTACACTGCCTCCAACTCAAGCAACTCAGCTAATCAGTCATTAAACCCCTCACTCTCTTTGGCAATCAAGAATCATGTTTCCTATCTTGGATATAGCGCAGGATTGCTCCTTCCTTATTCAAACAGGATGGAAGCCTGTAACATTTATGACTCAGGTCAATGAGTCTCTGCAACAGGACTTGATGTGTCTTCCAGGCCTATGAAAGTGACAGGCTGTTTCCAAGTTCACCAAGGAATCCTCTTCTCCCAAGGGAGAGGCAGTGCGGCTTAGTAGAAAGTGCATTAGACTTCGAGTTGGGAGAGCCTTGAAACTAATTATGCAACCATGAGCAAGTTAATCTCTCTAAGTCTTAGTTTCCTCCTCTATAAAATGGACATAATAGCATTTACATTACTTAGAGGGTTTCTGCGACAAAAGCATCTTAGAAATGTGAATTATTGTTGCTGTTAATAATAACATTGGGGGTGGTAGTGGTGGTAGTAATAGTAGTAGAGGATGTGCCTAGGAGGATCTGCCTTGTTTCATTAATGTGGTATGGAATTCCATCAGGAGATTAACTTATTTTGTTTTTAAATTTTAATTATATTATTATTTATTTTTAACATTCTTAAAAAAATTTTTAAAAACATTTTCATTTCCAGTTTTGAGTTCCAAATTCTATCCCTCCTTCCTTCACTCCTTAAAATGATCGAAGGATGGACACACACCCTAAGCAATCACATATAGGTTATACATGAGCAATTATGTGAAACATTTCCATATTAGTAATTTTGTACAAGAAGACTCTAAACGAAAAAAATGAAAGAAAGTGAAAATAGCCTGCTTTAGTCTGTATTCAGACAATATCAGTTCTTTTTCTGGAGGCAGATAGTCTGCCTCATCATGAGTCCTTTGGGATTGCCCTGGATCATTGCATTGCTCAGAATAGCTAAGTCATTCACAGTTTTTCTTTTTTTAAATTTTTTTATTAATTAAATTATTTTATTTGTTTTCACTGTTCTACAATCACTTCTTTTAAAAAAAAATTAGGTTCCACATTTTCTCTCCCTCTAGCTTCTCCCTCATTCACTGAGTAGCAAGCAGTAAGACGTTAATTATACATGTGAAATCAAGCAAACATATTTCCATATTAGGCATGTCACAAAAAAATCAAGAAAATTAAGTACAAAATTAAGCTTCAATTTGCACATAGAGTTCATCATACTTCTTTCTGGGGGTGGATAACTTTTGAAACTATCTTGGATCATTTTATTGCTGAAAATAGCTAAGTCTTCCACAGGTGATCATCATTACAAAAATATTGCTGCTACTATGTACATGAACTTCTGGCTGTGCTCACTTCACTACGCATCAGTTCATATAGGTCTCCCCAGATTTTTCTGAAACCATGCACCTCATCATTTCTTAAGGAGGTTAACTTTTTGACAAAATTCTTCTCTTCTGTTGATACAGATTTTGTTCCAATGCTGAAGAAAACTCTGGCTTGAATCCCTTGTCATGTCCTAGGTCCTTCTAGGCAACTATGGAAGACAGTGTGGAGCAGTAGAAGGAAAACTGGATTTGGAGTGAAAGGATTTGGTTTCAAATTCTGACTCTTCCACTTACTACTTATGTGACCCTGGACAAATCACTTCATTTCTTTGGGTCTCAAGTTACCTCATGTGTAAAATGGAGGAGAACATTGGACTAGATGACTTCCAAGGTCCTTCTCATCTCTAAATTTATGATCCTATACAGCTCTAAAGATGGCAAAAATAGAAGCTCTAGCCAAGTCATGAGACTTTTTTTTAGGGTTAAACTTTGGGGATGGTAGAGTAGCGGCAGCATTCCTTTTCATTTATCCCTGGTTCAGAGGGCAGACAGAGCTCAACAGATTGGACATGGTTTCTGGAGAGCTGAGGAGTGAGCTCTTCTTACATGGGCACAATTTTCTTCCCCAGGAACTATTACTGGATATTTTGGGACCAAAGCCCATGGAATTTGCATGTTCTCTCCATCTTTTTGAGCACAAAGACTAGAGACCAAAGATATAGAACTGGATAAAAGGTGTAGAGTTTGGGCAACAGCTGATTCAGCTCAAAAGACAGGCGTCCAAAGTATTCAGTATTTAGTATGGTAGCTCTGTTATTATTTAGGAAACTGTAACCTCATTATTTTTCATGAAAAGAGAGTTGATTGAGAGATCCCTTGAGTTCAAATTGATGAAACTGTAGAGCAGTGAGCTCATGTTTGGGACATTCGATAAACACCTTTTCCACTGTCAGATTGTTAAAAGAACAGAAAACAACTCCTGATTGGGCTTTAGTGAGTGGAGGCTTAGCTCAAATGAATTGACTAGTTTGCGGGCAGCCCTTTTCTCCTCCTCGTAGATGAGTTTCGGTAGCTGGGGCTGCTAGTTCCCTCATCAAGGTGATTTGGTTGCCTTTGACTAGGGAGAAAGAACTCTTGTCAAATCCAGGATATCTTGTTAGCCTAGCACTTTTCAACAAATTATTGGGTACTTCCAGATTCTTGATTTCTGTTTCTTACCTTGTATTTTTACACAATACAATTTTTAAAATATATGCTTATTTATTTTGTTAACATTTCCCAATTACATGAAAAATTAACAATCTTAAAAAAATTTTGAAATTTTTCCAAATTCTCTCCTTCCCTTCTGCCTCCTCCTCCTTGAGAAGGCAAGCAATTTGATATCGATTATACATGTGAAGTCATGAAAAACATATTTCTATATTGGCCATGGGGCAAAAGAAAACACAGGTGAAAAAAACCCCAAGAAAAATAAAGTTTTTGGTTTTTTTTTTAAGCATACTTCACTGCATTCAGAGTTCATCAGTTCTCTCTCTGAAGCTGGACTGCATTTTTATGGTGGATCCTTTGGAATTGTTTTGGGTCAATGTCTTGATCAGAGCAGTTGAGTCTTTCACAGTTGATTGTTCACAATATTGTTGTTACTGTGTACAAGGTTCTCTTCATCCTGCTCATTTCACTTTGCATGAATTCATCTAAGTCTTCTTAGGTGATTTTTTTCTGAAAGCATTCTGCTCCTGGTTTCCTTTTTTTTTTCTTTTCTGGTAAATAGTATTTTATTTTTTCCAATGTCATGTAAAGATAGTTTTCAATGTTCATTTTTAATAAGATTTTGAGTTTTAAATTTTTTCTTCTTCCCTCCTTTTCTTCCTCCCTCCCTCCTATTTCCCCTCCCCAAGACAGCAAGCAATCTGATATAGATTATACATGTGCAGTCATGTAAACATTTCCACATTTGTCATGCTGTGAAAGAAGAAACAGAACAAAAAGCAAAAACCACAAAAAAACCCAAAAGGTGAAAATAGTAAGTTTCGATCTGCATTCAGACACCATAGTTCTTTCTCTGTGTTTTCCATCAAGAGTCTTTTGGAATTGTTTTAGATCATTCATTGTATTGCTGAGAAAAGCCAAGTCTATCATACTTGATCATTGTGCAATGTTACTGCTACTATATATGATGTTTTCCTGGTTCTGCTCATTTCACTTCTCATAAAAAAATACAAATCTTCCCAGAAGTTTCTAAAACCATCCTGCTCTTCATTTCTTATAGCACAATAGTATTCCATCACAATCATATACTAAACTTGTTCAGTCATTCCCCAATGGATGGGCAGTCCCTCAATTTCCAATTCTTTGCCACCACAAAAAGCTGCTATAAAATTTTTTTACATAATATAGCTGTAATAGTATTTGCTTCCCCTGCTGTGATTGCAGTCTTGGTGCCAACATACGTTGTAAGGTTTAATTCCTATGCAGCTGTTTCTCCTGGCTGTGATTTGTTGACTCATGATATAAAACATTGTATGTAATAGTTTAGCTGGATTTTAGCCTCTCATGTGGTTTTTGGTGAATCAAATCGTGCAAAGTAAATGGTACTAAGAAGGGAATTCAGAACTGGGTAAATAGCTGGGTGTAGGCAGCATGGTTCAGTGGAAATAGCATTGTTTCAGGATGTGAAGGATGTAGTATCCAACCCTGCCTCTGTCCCTTACTAACTTCATGGCCCTAGGCAGACCAAGTCAAGTCAAGAGGCATTTATTAAGAGTCTATTATGTACACAGTAACAGCAATATTGTACAGTGCTCAACTGTGAATGACTTAGCCATTCTCAGCAATACAAGGATACAAGACAATGTTGAAGGACTTATCCTAAGAAATGTTATTCACCTCCAGGGAAAGAATTAATGGAGTTTAACTGAATATTGAAGCGTACTGTTTTAAACTTTATTTTTCTGTGTATTTTTTAACCTGCGCTCTCTTTTGCAATATGACTAATGGGGAAATATGTTTTGAATGACTGCACATGTTTAATCTATATCAAAGTGTTTGCCTTCTCAAGAAGGGGGAAGGGGGGAGAGAAAGGGAATTTGGAACTCAAAAATGATTAAAAATGAATGTTAAAATTGTTTTATATTGTTTTTATATAATTGTTTATATATAAAATTGTTTTATTGTTTGGGGAAGATAGAATGGTAGAACCATTCTTAGATATTCACAAACACAATCAGAAAGCTAGAAATGAATCTGGAATGCTATGGATTCAGCTAGGGAGATAAAAACATAATTAGATTCTCAAGATTATGGTCTATGAAGATAAGTAGCAGGAATTAGGGATATTAAATAAGAAGATTCAGAGAAAAAAAATATCCTTCTTCATGTATCTGAAGGACTATCCTATGAAAGGGGAGTTATCATTTTCTGCTTGGTCCAAAAGGCAGGACTAAGAGCAAAGAATGGAAATTAGAAAGAGATAAATTTCAATTATATGTAAGGAAAAATTTCCCAACAATAAGAGCTACTCAGAGGTGGAATGGACAGCTTTAGGAATGTTCTCACAAAAGCTAGATGACTTTTTCCCAGGATATTGTAGAGGGGATTCTCTCTAAGCTACATATTGCCCTAGATGGTCATTGTGGTCCTTTCTAAGACTGAAATTGTGTGAAATCTAGGCAGAAGGCTATAAACAGAGTGAGAAGTCTGTTAGTCTTGCTAAGAACCTTTAAATATCAATAATAATAACTCAGTTTTATTGGCTATTTACTGGTTAACTAAAAGTAAAGCTAGAATTCTGAAAAACTAGTTTGCAAATGTTTCTCTGGTCTTTTCTGTAGGGTTTCTTTCTGGATTTCTGGTTTTTCAGGTATGTTTATCTGTTCTCAATTATGTCCACAGTTTTGTTATTAACTTTTTAGTTTTCTAACTGAATTTTTAGAGTTCTACTTACGTTTTAGCTTTCTAATTGTATATGAAGCTTTCTGGTACAATTACTAGTTTTACAGATGTCTGTATTTGAACTTTCCTAGCTACATTTCTATGTTTCTAGCTCTGTTTTTAAACTTCTGTGTAGATTTCTGTGAATTTCAAATATATATTTATTTCTTCCTGGCTAGATTGTGTGTGTGTTATAGCCATGTATATAACTTTCTAAATAGACTTCTATCCTTTAATAGTTTTTAGGTTTCTAACTAGATTAGCAGATTTGTAGCTTT